>PVJN01003822.1:0-96690 GCA_004026805.1 Lasiurus borealis
AGCCCCGAGATCTCACAGCCAGCAAGTGGTCAAGGTAAGTTTCAAATCCATGTGTCAGTATCAATATGCCATACTACAAACCAGTATTCAGCACAGAAAGTCTTCAAATATTGAAATATTTCAACCTATAAAGCATTTTAATGATTCTTGATATGCAATATGACTAATAAAAGTTGATGGCTTTCCTTGACAACTATTTCTAAGAAAGATGAGAACAGAGCTCCCAGATTAACTTATCAAAAAACAGTTTTTGAAACCATAGCAACAGAATAATAGATTAGATGAACACTTTATAATTGGATAGGAGGAGGGGGAGATTTGCATATTTAAAATGTAATTTAAGGAAATAGAACTTATGGTATTACATGAAGAGTAATATTTAAATATTAAATATTTTAAGACCTCAAATTTATATTTAATTCAGAAGAAGAAATGCCTGTCAAGATTAATTTTACTAGCAAAATGGTAGCTTCTTATTTAATTATTAAATTATAATAATAGTAGTATACTTATCTAATAAGTATAGGTGGTAATTGAGTTCTGGATACCCATAATGACAAGTCAAGAAATTTCCTAACTTGTACTTCAACTCAATTGATATTTGTCAAAATGTACAAATATCAATTGAGTTCCTACTATATGTCAATCATTATTCAAATTTCTATTGTTTCAACAGTGAACAGGACAGAAAATATACCCCCACCTATGGATTTTTATTTTTATCTTGGGAGCAGTCAGAAAAGCTAAAGTTAAAAAAAAGAGGGAACATATTTTCCATGCAGATGCTATAGTAACAGCTAAATTTTACTGGGTTTTTATTATGTGACAGACTTTTTAAAAATTATTTACATGCATAACTCCAATAATTTTCAGAACTATTCTGTCAGGAAAGAAATGTTATCATTCATATTTTTCAAGTATATCTACATTAAATAGTTGAGATGAAGTAAAAGTCACAAAATTTCTTTTTAATTAATAGACTTATTTTTTTTGTTTTAGATTTGTAGAAAATTGAGATGATAAAATAATATAGAGAGTTATTATATACTCTTTATTATTCACTCACAGTGTCTCTTGCTTTTAACATCTTGTATTTATATGCTGTATTTGTTATTATAGATGAACCAATATTGATATATTATTATTAACTAATCAATATATTACTAACTAAAGAATGTAGTTTGCCTTAGGTTTCTCTCTTTGTGTTGTATAGTTTCATGAGTTTTAAAAAAAATGTACAATGTTGTGTATATACTATTATTTTTATGGGAGAGTTTTCTTATCCTAAATATCTCCTGGATTCATCTATTTACTTACCTCCCCTCCTTTCTGGTACCCAGTGTCCTCTGTATGGTATCTATAGTTTTAACTTTTCCAAATGTCATATAGTTCGAATTATACAATATGTTGTTCAGGCTGCTGTAACAAAAATACCACCAATTTGGTGGCATAAACAACAAACTTGTCACAGTTATGAAGGCTGAAAAGTTCAAGATCAAGGAAGTGAAAATCAATATCTGGTAAAAAACCATTTCCTGGTTCATAGATAAACATTTTTTTTCTATAATCTCATTATGGCATAAGGGGGTGTGGGGGTGCTTTTTATAGGAGCACTCTTTCTATTCATGAAAGCTAGATGTCTATGACCTAATCACCTCCAAATCCCATCACATTAGTGGTTAGGTTTTAATGAATTTGAATTCATACATATGAATTTGGGGAGGATATACTCAGTCTATAACAGACAGTGTGAAGCATTGGCGGTCTGATTTATTTCACCAAATAATACACATTTGAGTTTACTCCATGTCTTTTCATGACCAGATAGTTCCTTTATTTTTATTGCTGAATAATTGTGGAAGGATGTCTTGGTTGCTTCTAGTTTTTTCAGTTAGGAGTAGAATGTTGTAAGTATTTGTGTACATGTTTTTCTCAGCTCAGTTGGTTAAATACCAAGTAGCACAATTGCTGGATTGCATAAGACTAAGTTTAGTTATACAAGCAACTGCCAAATTATCTTCCAAAGTCGTTTTTCCACTTTGTGTTCCTACTAGCAATAAATGAGAGTCCCTGTTTCTATACGTACTTGCCAGCCTTTGGTATTTTCATTTTAAAAACAGTCTGTCTAAGAGATATATAGTCCTATGTCATAATTGTACTTGGGAATTCTTTAATAATATGTGAACATGAACATCTTTTCACATCTGCATTTTTAAATGGCTTTAGCTGTACCATTTGTAACTGCCCAGCACCATTGACCAAACATTAAAATGAACTAGAGTACTAGATAACCCTAAAAAAATAGCAAAATTCTGTAGTGTTTCCTGAGACTTTTCAAACACTTCACAAATTATTGTTTTATTCCAGCAATAAAGTTCTCAACTCAAATAATGAATTGATTAGCATATCCTATTTTCCAGAAACCTATACTCATGTATTATGTTTAACAAATAAGTATAATAGACCATGTTTCCCTTGGGAATTGTCATATGAAAGTTATATCCTTTTAATATCAAAATGCATTAAAAGGAGAATTATTTAGATTTGAGGCCTCTTTTCCTGAAATTATTATCCCGCATCCCACAACAGCAATGTGACTGAGTTAATAGATCAACACTCATTGGGTCTTTCCAGTAACAATAGGTCGTTATAACCATCTCCCCAAGACTTTACCACTCAGACTCCCAAAAGTAATTTCCAAGATTCACATCAAGTGCCTGATTGTTATAAAGTAATTTCTCCAACACTTTAAATTATTGAAATAATCTAGATAAGTTCAATCCACTAACATTCCACTTGAGGAATTTAATTCCGTATGCTTTGGTTACATTAGCAAGAGGATTTTGTTTGGATTCCGGGTTATGCTTGAATAAGACTCAAGTTAATCATTTGGGTACTTAAATGTTCTTAACTCAAGGATTTCCTCTGACAGTCATTTCAAGAACAGCTTTATATTCTTCATTTCATCTATCCCACAAGTAATGTATGTAAAGAACTTTCATTCTGCTCAGATTTTTCTGTCTTGACACCAATGTGCATTCTTTGGGCCACTTTCAGTTACGAAAGGCCTATATGCTATATGGATTCAATCACATATAGTTCACAGCTAAAGGGCCGTGTTAGTCACAACACCAAAATTATTCTCAACCTTCATTAACAGACACCATATTAAATTGCTGGAAATCCCTGCTTAGTCAGGCTTTGCTCCAATTACTCAGGTATGTGGTCAGGGTGAAATAGCAAGGAAACTAGAGATATACCCGAGATAATGTATGCCTGATGTTATCTATCTTTCTTACTCTAAAACCTAGGTAACATTCCCAGACCCTTTGAAAGAGAAAGTTTAGAATTGCTATTAGATTTCATTTTTAAGCATTAGCATTTGATAATTTCAAGTATTGAAAGCAAATGAAAACATAACCTGTTGCAAGAGTATTTCAGCAAGGATGTTCTAATTCCTTAAGTGTAGTTTTCAACTCTCTATCCACTATTTAAAGTTCTAAAAGGTTTATATTGACTACATTCATATGTTCTTTTTTTAATATATATATATATATTCCTTATATACATACACACACACACACACACACACACACACACACACACACACACACACAAAGCCCTGTGCATGAAATTTGTGCACAGGAAGGGAGCCACTCAGCTCATCTTCACTCTCTCCAATCTGGGACCCCTCAGGACCCCTGGCTCCTAACTGCTCACCTGCCTGCCAGGATGAGCTGAGAGGATCCCTCCCTGTGCACACATTTTATGCACAGGGCCTCTAGTATGTGTGTGTGTGTGTGTGTGTGTGTGTGTGTGTGTATGTGTGTGTTTGTCTATGTATATAAAGAATATATATATATATATATGTATATTTTAACCTAAGAAGATATAAATGTAGTCAACATAAACCTCTTAGAATTTTAAATAGTGAATGAAAAGTTGAAAACTACACTTGAGGAAATAGAACATCCTTGCGGAAATACTCTTGCAACAGGTTGTGTTTTTATTTGCTTTCAATAATTGATCTCCCTAACTGCTCTCCCCTGCCTGCCTGATTGCTTCTAATCTCCTCTGTCTTGGCCCCACCAGCATGGCTTTGTCAGGAAGGTTGTGTGGAAGAACATCTGGAAGGTCATTCAGAAGATATTTGGTCTAATTAGCATATTACCCTTTTTTTTTTTAGTATAGATGCCACCTTGTCCTAAAAATGCAGGTTGTGCCCAGATTTTCCTAACATGGAAAAGGAGCCCAATGTAGCATCCTGGTTTCTGACCAGGGCTTATATGCTTGTGCTTTATCTCAGCAGATGTGATTCCTAGAAGAAGACTCTCGGATATACCTTGAACATTTCTATTGAATTTGCCAAATTATCCTCCAAAAATATTGAACCACTTTAAACTCCTACCAACAACCATCCATGTGCCCTCCTTCCTGTTTGATGCCAATATCATTGATTTCTCCCTAGAAGCTTCTCTCCCCTCATCCAAGACTGCTTGGTACTTGAGCCAATCTCATTGTTCAGCTGGGGACTTGATTTCCCGAGATATAATTATGGAGGAGGAAAAATAGTTTTCCTCTACCTTTCTGAGTTTTTAATGGAGGCCTTTGTAATGAAAGACAGATCATTAAGAGAAAAACAAAAAAATAATTAATATATGTACCTCGTGTATATGTGGGAGATCCTAGGGAAAAATGAGTAACTCCCGAGGGTAGCTTAGAATATAGATTTAAATACCTTCTTCTTAGGAATAGGGAATGGGAGATGTAGGCCTCTTAGAGTAGAGCAAATGATTTTTAGGAAAGATGAATGGGATGGGGGGAAATAATTTGTAACAAAGTTTGGGTGAGATGTCAACTTCTCCTCTCCTGTCCTGTGACAGGAGTCAGTCTTCTCTGCCTGATAACACTCTTTTGTGAAGGGGACCTCTGCTATTTGTGCTCTTTCTGGAGGGTCTGATTTTAGGCAGATCTGGAGACTTCAGTGAAGGCCTCTGCATGCATTTATTGTTTATCAAGCATCTGCAGCTCAAGATCATCAATATAACAACACAGCATATGTTGAGGTGGTATATTCTCTGATCTTTGGAATAAACCCAACAAAAGCTTGTTTCCACCAAGATCAATTTGGCTCAGTGGATAGAGCATCAGCCTGCAGACTGAAAGGTCCCAGTTTTGATTCCGGTTGGGGGCATGTACCTTGCTTGCAGGCACATCTCCAGTGTGGGGCGTGCAGGAGTCGGCTGATCGATGTCTCTCTTATCGATGCTTCTGACTTTCTATCCCTCTTCCTTCCTCTCTGTAAAAAAATTAATAAAATATATTTAAAAAAAAAGCTTGTTTCGTCTCTTAGATGATTTGCCACAGTAGCATTATTCCCTGGAGACGGTATTCTGACCAGACCTTCCTGGGAGTGGTCATAAGATACTCTGTGTTTGTGGAAAGGTGTGGACCCATCACTAAATAATCCGGGGGCAATTTACTCATCTAGTAGAAAGGGAGATAAAGTTATGATAATTTATCTCCCTTCCCACAGATTTCTTGCAGGTTTGTGTCTCTGCTGAACCCCCAATCCCCCAGCAGCTTCAGCGCCTCAGCCACAGGCCTTGGGGCTGCTGGGTGCTAGACCTGTGGATTTGTATCTCTGATCCAGCCCTCTGCAGCCCCAGTGCCTCCATGGAGGGCTTGGGGCTGCTGGATGCTGGCCTCCCTGTGGGTTTGTGTCTTAGATCCTGCCCCCGCAGCCCCAACCCCATGGTCATAGGGCTTGGAGCAACTGAGTGCCAGCCTTTCTTCGGGTTTGTGTCTGCAATCTATCACCCACAGCCCTAGCGCCACCTGTCCACTGTGGGCCTCATCATCTTCCCATCTTTGTTGGGTTAATTTGCATACTCACTCCTGTGGGCTGGTAGTGTAGTGGAGGTATAGTCAATTTGCATCTTTCTCTCTTTTTTTTTAAAGCCATTTTTTTTAATATATTTTATTGATTTTTTACAGAGAGGAAGGGAGAGAGATAGAAAGTTGCATGTTTCTCTCTTATTAGATAGGATTATTGATTTTAGAGATGAAGGAAAAGGGAGAGAGAGATAGAAACATCAATGATGAGATTCATTGATTGGCTGCCTCCTGCATGCCCCCTGACTGGGGATCAAGCCCACAATGCAGGTATGTGCCCCTGACTGGAATCCAACTCAGGACCCTTCAGTCGGCAGGCCAATGCTCTATCTACTGAGCCAAACCAACTAGGGCTTTATGTTCTTTTTTCCTCAAAAACATAGTTGTGAGATATATTAGAGTCCTGATATTGTGTAATAGACTTTTATACTAAAAACACAGCCTTCTAATCGACATTGAGTTAACACAGTCATATTATAGACGGTCTGAATATTATGAAACAAAAAGAAGAATGTATTAAATATTCAGATACCTTATATATAGCATATTTGTGTGTGTGTGTGTGTGTGTAGATATTTGATATTAATCAAAAGGAGATTTTGTTCCAGAAGAAATAATATATGGTATAGAAGTGTGTACATGCATGTGGTGAAATTACTCTATAAATTAATAGTCATTCAAGTTATAAAAATCTCTTCATTGTTGTACTACAACAGCCACTAAATTTAATCCTAAGAGGCTGTAAAAACATAATTATAACACACTTCTCTTGAGTGGATTACTTTTTAAACACACATATAGATGTAGTATAAAATCAGGCAGGATATGATGCATTATTTTGGAGGTATAATGTTTCATGGAGCTACAGAAAAATGAGTACTTCATTTATCTTGAGGCATTATAAACTTTTAGATAATTCTTTAAGGAGATAATATTTGAGTCAAATCTTAAAAAAACGACTAAAAATATTTTAGTGATAGCATTTGGCATTAACAATTCTCCGTTTAAGGAAGAAACAAACAAACAACAGCATAGATACAGGAAGATATTTGATAGCAGAAATATGTACCTAGAAGTATGTGAAAATAATGGATCTAATACGTAGGAAACAGAGAAAGTATAACCAAGAGTAAGAGAGAATGGAGCTGAAATTTTAATAACAATAACAAAAGAATTCAGTAAATCAAATAAAAGTTTTTCATCATGAAAGTTAATAGGAAAAATTGAAATATTTTAAATTGGGAAATAGTATGATCCTATCTTAATTTCCAAATAACCATTGAGACTGCTGTTTATAGGAAGTATGGGAGGGAGGTTAAAATGAAAACTGGCTGGCTGTTGGTCATGGTGCCACACCCCTTAATGCCCCTAAATAAATCCTAACAGGCCTGTGTCTTCCATTCCTCCACCTTGGGGCCTAAGTTATTGTCAGATGCTTCTTGGGGCATCTTTGGCATGTGTGTGGACACACTCTTCCTGTTTCTGGGAATACCTGGGTCAGAACAATAGCTCCCAGACCACTCCCTAACTACAAGTCGAAGGACAGTCTGAAGATTTTAGACAAGAAGAATAACATGGCCCCAGGGACAAGAGGAAGAAGCCATGACTCCAAGATATTCGCCCCACCTGTACAGGAAGGAGATGAAGAAGAAGAAGAAAAAGAAGGAGAAGGGGAAGAAAGAAGAGGAGGAGGAGGAGAAGAAGAGAAGAAGAAGAAGGAGGAGAAGGAGGAAGAGGAGGAGGAGGAGGAGGAGGAGGAGGAAGAGGAGGAGGAGGAGGAGGAGGAAAGGAGGAGAAAAAGAAAGAAGAAGGAGGAGGAGGAGGAGGAGGAGGAAGAGGAAGACTGGAAGATCACCATGGATGTTGAAGCAATTTTCAGATCAAAATATAAGGTAACTTGACCTAAAATAGGAACCATGGGAAATGACAAATATGGACTGATTTAAAAGGAAGTTAAATTTTAAGTAGTTAAGTTTTAAAATGTCATTACAATGAATACTGCTTCTCTTGAAAAACAAAAGAGAGATAGAACTTGGAATTTGATTGTATCTTTGATCACAGATATAAGAAAGGTAGCACTCCAAATTATTATGTACTTTTAATAATTGTTATTTTATTTATTTCATGGAGAGATCTTCCTCTCTTTTCCTTTATTATATTATAAATTTTATATTACCCAAGTAGAAATTTCATTACACACACACACACACATGTGTATATATATATATGAGTTAAAGAAAGACAGAAAGATTGTGCTCTTGGTATTTTGATCATGGGAATAGATTTTTAAAACTCCATTCCTACCCAATTAAAAGCATGTGCCCACATTGACATTAATGAAAGTTCTGTAAATGGATTTGGAAAGTAATATTGCTAATTACTTATTTAAAAAACCTTTGATTCCAGTTTATGTGAATATCCATTTATCAAAAATCACATAACAGATATGCCTTTAGGTTATAATATATTGTTAAAATATCATCAATATATTCATCAGCCAGTTAACAGTATAAAAGCCATTAGGCATTTGAAACTAAAAGTTTTTAAAATCCCATGGAAATTTCTTGTAAAATGTATATGAAATATTCTTTGTCACAAAGTTGAATGTGTAAAGATAAGTTTTGATATGGTGTTGATGTATCAAAATAACACATTTCATGCTGTGTGATAAAGATTTTATCATAGTCAACCACAGAAAAAAATAATTCTTTAACACGTTTACAAGAAAGCAAAACATGCTTCATTATAATGTTGAATATTTCATGAGATCAAAGGAGCATATTTTTTTTCCAGAGAAAAATCTGTTTTGTTACTGAGAAAAAACATTTTTAGGATTAAAAAGGTCAGCAATTTTGAGATAAATATTACATTGTTACTTATGCAAAATTAGGATTTCTAATAGTTGCTCTATAATTGCATCTATAGATAATCAATTCTGAATCAATATTTTCCTGCAAATATTGCATATCTTTTTAAACACAGAAAAGAGAAACTAACGTTACGGTATGAAATTAATCCTAGTATGCCAAGTGATAAATTGCATTGAAGCCAAAAGAGCGTGGCATGTTTTTCATCTGAATCCAAAACGCCCCCATTACTGTATGGTCTCAGACGAACTACTTTAAATCTTTAGGCTCTTGCATTAGTCTGCTAGGGCTGCCATGACTAGATATTACAGTCTGTGTGGCTCACAGCAGAAACGAATCTTGTTACAAGCTGGCTGTCTAAGATCAGGGTGCCAGCTGTGTTTGGTTTCTTCTGAAACTTCACTCCTCGGTTTTCAGATGGCCACCCTTCCACGCTGTCCTCCCCTGGCCTTTGCTCAGAGTGTGCAGGCCCCAATGTCTGTCTTGTGTCCTCATCTCCTCTTCATATGGGGACACCAGTCAGAAATTATACAGGCCCATCCAAAGGGCTTTGTTTTAACTTAATTACCTCTTTAACATTCTCTCTCCAAATATAGTCATGTTTTGAGGTATTGGAGGGCAGGGCTTCAACATATGAATTTTAAAGGGTCACAATTTCATTTATAGCATCCCTAGTTGTTTTTGTTTTTTTTCCAAAATAAAAAGAAACAGAGATACCGTGTTTTTTTTTTAATCGCATTACTTATAAGCATTGAACAGAAATACAGTGGTACCTCGAGATACGAGTGCCCTAACATACGAGATTTTTGAGAAAAGAGCCGTCAAGCAAGCTATTTTTGCTTTGAAATACGAGCAACATTTAAGATAGGAGTAATCGCAAGGATCCGCTTGCTGCTCACGACCCACCAGTTTACCGCGACTCAAGCATCTCATAGTTTCCCATGCCTCAAGGTTATGGAACGAATTAAACTCGTATCTCCAGGTACCACTGTACATTTAACTAATCAATCCAACTTGACAGCTAGTAAAATTAAATCAGACTTTAATAGAACATCAATATATTTTTCTGAGACATTATTGAGGAATGACTTTGTTTTCATTGGTAATGCTCAAAAAGCCATTACTTAGCTAACTCCAAATATAGGGTATCTCAAAAATGTATAGACACACTATGAATCATTAGAAGGGCAGTATATATTAGAATGCATTTCACTTTAAAATTGAACTATCAGCTGTTAAAATATCTATACATTTTTGGGGGAAAGCCTGTATATCCGAAGTCATTCACAGCAGCATCCTATCTAATAAAAGAATAATATGCAAATTGACCATACCTCCACTATACCCGCAAGCCATGCCAACAAACTAATCAGGAGCAAGTGTGCAAATGAACCAAACCAAGATGGCTACGGCCAGGAAGAGAGCAGGAGGGAGGCTTGGGTTTCCCTGGTGATAGAGGAAGCCAAGCTTTCCACACACCCTGGCCTGCCGAGACCTCCACTCCAGGCTATAACGTTTTAATTATAGAAGATAAATGAATCCCAACAGAAGTGGCAGCAGCCACAGAGCTGCAGAAAGCAGGAGGTTAGGGTTGCCTCTGGTGATGGAGGAAGCCAAGCTTTCTGCCACCCAGGAGGGCCCAGGCCTTTGCTTAAAGCTACAGAATTTAAATAAATCCCAGATACCAGGGCCTCTGCTTGGGTTTTTGGGGGCCGTGACTGGTCTGCAAACCACCACAGGCCCCTCACCCAGGCTACCCCAAGCCCCAAGGGAACCCCCACCCTGATCCAGGACACTCTTCAGGGAAAACCAGCTGGCCTATACCCCTCACCAGGCCTCTATCCTATCTAATAAAAGAGTAATATTCAGAGTGGCCATCACTCCAACACACAAGATGGCTGCCCCCATGTGATCACAAGATCCTGCCCCCATGTGGACACAAGATGGCCACCACAAGATGGCCAGCAGGATAGGGCAGTTGGGAAGGACCAGGCCTACAAGAAAGGGCAGTTTTAGGCTATCAGGCCTAAAGGGCAGTTAGGGTGATCAGGCCAGCAGAGGAGGGAAGTTGGAGAAGACCAGGCCTGTAGGGGAGGGCAATTAGGGGTGACCAGGCCTGCAGGGGAGAGCAATTAGGGGTGACCAGGCTTGCAGGGTAGGGCAGTTAGGCATCAATCAGGCTGGCAGGGGAGTGGTTAGCGGATGATCAGGCTGGAAGGCAGAAGCAGTTAGGGCAATCAGGAAGGCAGGCAGATGAGCAGTTGGGAGCCACAAGTCCTAGATTGTGAAAGGGATGTCTGTCTGTTCTTTTAGGCCCGATCCCATTGAATTGGGCCTAAATGGGCAGCCAGACATCCCTTAAGGGGTCCCAGATTGGAGAGAGAGCAACTGGTCTGAAGGACATTGCCCCCCATTTCCCTTGCATGAGTTTTGTTCACCAGGCCTCTAATCTACAATAATAGAAGCATAATATGCTAACTAGACCAGACAGCCTAATAACCTCTTTGATGTCCTTCCCTAATTACCTTCCTGGCCTAGCCCCTTGCACAAATTGTGTGCATTGGGCCTCTAATAATATAATATTGAAAGAAGTGTTCAACATAAAATAAAAGCAAAATGTCCAGGACCAATATTCTAGGTCTCACCAGGACATACCTTTATTTGTTTTTCAGTTGATTGACACTTGGTCAGTTTTACAACTCATCTGTAAAACTGTCTTTCTAAACATCATTTTGCTAGTGCTGTTTTTATCCCTTTGGAGGTCGGTAACAGCTATTATAGCATCTGGGGGGAAAAATGAAGTTTTATAGCATTCAAGTTTTATAGTATCTTTCAAGTAACTGATGTATTATAAGGCAGAAAGAGAAACATACTTCCTCGGTTTGTTGAAGATGACCCATCTTAAGTGTTATCCAGAATTAGGTTAAACAGTGATTGAATGTGCTCATGAACAATATTACTAATATTCTTTAAAATTTTTCAGGACACAGGATCAATGCATTAACAACAATAGCCATAACAAAGTTGCACTTATAAAAAGAATGTTGAAAACTCCCTATTTGAAATCTGATTGTTTAAAAATCTAAAGGTGGAGGGGGGAAGCAATGAAGATATAACACTAATAATTTTTTAAAGTTAAGTAGATAAAATATTATTTCTATTGTCAATAAGAATGCAAAATGCCTTTATGGTAATATGGAGGATATTGTTACATTACCTGCCTAATATTACAGATAGATAGTTAATAGATACATACCTTTTCTTGAGAAATATAAAAGCTATCCTGAGAAAATATAGAAATAATTCTGCAATTGTTTCTTGGTATTGGATGTTATAAAGATATCAATTTCTCCCAAAATAAATATATATGCTTATTTCATATAATAACATTAAATGCAAATATTTTTAAGTTTAAATAGGTAAAAATAACAAAATATTTTGGAGAATAAGAATGTCATGAAACAAAATTGTCTTAGAAGAAATTAAAACTTATATTGTTTTCAATAACTAGTAAATGATGGTCTTGATTCCATACAATAAAGCCTAATTTATATCCTAAATTGGGAGCCTAGACATAAATAATTAAATATATGATGAAAAAACTAAACAAATAATATAAGAAAGTGAAATATTAAAAAAACACACACAACTTTGGTTGGCAAATGCTTATTAAAAAAAAGATTTATATACCAGGCTATATACAAAAATAAAATTACTTTATGAAATCTAAAAAGCAGCAAATATAAGTAACTATTCATTGGATTCTGGATGGAAGAAGACTTTAATATAAATATGCAAAGGGAGAGATAATATAGGAAAACATGATTTCATTTCCTTTCTCTAATAAATCCAACAAAAAATAGTTCTTTCCTATCAATTTGTCTATATCTTTCTTTCCACCACCAAATGGGTCACAGCTGAATTACTATATCAGTTTCCAATTTTTTATTTTATTTTTTTTTAGTCATCCAAAAGCTTAATTCACTAGTCTCTCAGCAGCAAATGTAGATTTGTTAATCACTTTTGAACATTTATTGTGAGCCGTTTATTATATGTGTCTTTGCCTCTAATGATACAATAATATTCATCTGTAGCTTAAGTATCTACCATTATGATACTTGTTTTAAATAGACTAAAATACTAAATACTGTATTACTTTTTAAAAGCATGCATTGATTTAACAAGGTTGCACAATGGAAGGGAGGAAAGGCAAGATTTATACCCAAGCACTCACAGCCACATATTATACTCTGTACTCTGCACTGTCTTGTGAGGCAGTGTTGAAATGTATGTAGAATTAAAAAGAATAACCTCCTCCCATGACATATGAAGCAATACCTGATCCAACTGCCTGCCTCCTGTCTAGCTTATTTCTATGACTAGAGGCCTAGTCCACAGAATTTGTGCACGGGTAGGGTCCCTAGGCCTGGCCAGTGATTAGGGCCAACTGGTAGGGTTATCAGGCCCCCCTGCTCACACCTGCCTTGGCCAGTCTGACATTGCCCACTCTGTGGCTCCACAACCCAGGTCATCTCTCTCTGCAGGGTGGCTGGTGGGGCAACCAGGAAGTACCCACTGGAACCCACCTTTGCTAGCCTGAGGCCTGCAAGCTAGAGGCAGCTCCTGCATTGGTCATCTGCCCCCTGTTGGTCAGTACACATAATAACAGCCGTTCATTCCACTGGTTGTTTTGCTGTTCAGTCAATTTGCATATTAGGCTTTTATTACATAGGACTCCCACCCACTGATTGACAATTCTTCAATAATTACAGCCTTCCATGGAATGTCTTGCACTTGCCAAATTGATTCTCACTCAAAACCTTTTGCTCTTGCATTCCCTTCTGCCTGGCTCTTCCCAGCATCCTTAAAATATTAACTCCTCAGATAGAGTGTCCCGCATAAAGTAACCCATACCTTCAACACACACTCCAAATGTCTATTGCACTATTCTGTTTATTATGAATAGCTATCATCACTATCAGACATTTGTTTTGACTATCTGTTAATTTATTTATTCTTTGTCCTATAAGGAACCAAGTATCTCAGCTTTTCTGAACAGTGATCTACCAGCAATGATTTAATTAATATGTGGCCTAGCATAATGTCTTAATACACATTAAATTAATAAATGTGTTAATTAATGCCATAACAAAAAGCATAAAACTTCTGTATAAAAAAAATACCATGAGAACTCTTTAGAGCTTCTTGAATTTTCAGCTCAGGAATTAGAATTTAAAATAATGCTAAAAGAAAAGTGGAAAAAGCATTTTCAACCCTTTGCTACTACAAGTTAAAGTTTCTAAATGTAAATTTTAAAATTTATGTGTGAAACAATAAGGCCCCATTTTTTAAAAAAAATGGGTAAAAGACACTGAAGATTTATGTATTTGAAACTGCAAACATTGCATAGTGTATGAAATAATTAAAATTGCAAATGTCTTCCCTTTGGGATTTTATATTATCCTGGGTGAGATGAATAAGAAACAAATAAATTTATTATAGGCCACATAGTAAGAATTGATAAGAAACATAAAGAAAAGTAAGAATATAGAATGAGTAAACATTAATTGAAATCATATTTATTAAACATTGGTATACAACCATACATCTAAGCTCTTAAAAAAAAATCATTAAATTCACACACTTCTGAGAAATTTTCTAGTATCCTAATTTTCCTCAAACACATAGGAACAAAAGAATGAAGAGGTGAAGATGCTTGCAAAGGCACACCCACTACTAAAGCACAGGCTCTTCACGCCAAGATTTTAAAATGCACATTTTAATTTATTATCTCAATAAATGATATGTGCTAATAATTAATTAATTAATACTTTCTATTTGGCCAAATTTATAACATTTTATTCAAAATTACTAATATTTTTGCCATCTTAAAAATTCATAGATGCATCAAAATTATATCCCTATGACCTAATCTAAACTTATTCCTCAAAGTTTGAGAATTCACATTTTGTCTATCAAGATAAACATCTGCCAGATAAGATATTTATTTTTATTTACTTAGTTACTCTTTTTGAACTGTTATTAAAGTCTAATATTCTTAGTGCAAAATTATCCCACACAGTATCAGATTAAGCACTTCTATTCCATTTTATATTTATAACTCATAGCTGAATAGAGTACCATGGACTAATGAACTGCAACTAGCCTAACACTAAACTGGACCTGGTTACAATATGGAATATTGTGTTCGCTTCAAGATCTACTAAAACCCAAATTATATTTCTTCTATCACTGGACTGAGGGATATAGGACTTTAGAATCTCAGGGATGTAATTCAATGAAAATAAGAATCACTCATTCTTCCTTACAAGTCTCAGAATTTTTTTTTTCTCAAGATATCAGATGAACACCATCCCCAGCATCCAGTGAGGAAAAGGATACTAAATTGCCCTGATTCCAGAAGGATTGAGAAAAAAGAAAGAAAGAAAGAAAGAAAGAAAGAAAGAAAGAAAGAAAGAAAGGAAGGAAGAAAGAAAGAAAGAAAGAAAGAGAGAAAGAGAGAGAAAGAGCTCATGGACATGGAGAACAGTGTGATGATTTTGGGGAGAGTGGGGAGTTGGAAGAGGGACTAGAGGTGATAAATGGTAATGGAAAAAAATAAAATAAAATTTTAAACATAGATTATGTATTATTGAGTAAATAACATTGGTAAAATAACAGTATGAGTTTATTTCATCTATAAACAACAAAGTCAAAATGATTTTGTGTTTTTATCTGAAATATTATAGATGGAAATAAATTCAACATTTCAAAGAAATTTATATCACCATCAAAGTTTCATATATATATATATATATATATATATATGAATATGAATAGATGTTCACACTCACATTGGCATAAGAACTTTTACTTTATCACATCATAATTCCTATATTATAATTAAAATGTGTAATTATCTTACTTTTTATTTAAAACTGTTAAATGCATCTTATGTACCTGGGATACAAAACCCAGACTATTTTCACTCTGTTGTGTTTTCAAGCTGATAGGAAACTTGACAACACACACAAGTAATATGATGGTTTTGTTTACTTAGGGGATGTGAGGCTGAATTCATTAAAGCAATCAGAAATGTCTATTTCAAATTATTTTCCGATATTAACAAATAAATGCTGTTCCAATATGCTGTTTTTCTGCTATATATTCAGTATATTAAAATAGAACCTAATGTCAATTACTGAACTTTGTCTGTTATTAAAAACTAAAGGCCTGGTGCACAAAATTTGTGTGCAGGGGTGGGGGGATGTTCCTCAGCCTGGCCTGTACCCTTTCCAATCTGGGACTCCTTAAAGGATATCCAACTGCCTCTTTAGTGACCAGGCCTAAACGAGCAGTTAGACATCCCTCTCATAATCCAGGACTGCTGGCTCCCAACCACTTGCCTGCTTCTGCCTGATTTCCCCTAACTGCTTCTTCCTGCCAGCCTGATCACCCCCTTACCACTCCCCTGCCAGCCTGATAACACCTAACTGCTACCCGGTCAGCCCGGTTGCCCCTAACTACCTTCCTCTGCCAGCCTGGTTGCCCCCAACTACCCTCCCTACTGGCCTGCCCCTCTTCCAACTGCCCTCCCCTGCTGGGCTGGTTTTCCCCTAACTGCTCTCCTTTGTCAGCCTGGTCACCCCCAACTGCCCTCTCTGCTGGTCTGGGTCCCCTATAACTACCCTCCCATGTTGTCCTGGTGTCCCCAATTGCCCTCCTCTGCTGGCCTGGTCACCCCTAACTGCCCACCACTGCAGGCCATCTTGTGGTGGCAATCTTGTGTCCAAAAGGGGACAGCCAATTTTGACCACATGGGGCTGCCATCTTATGTCTTGGAGTGATGGTCAATTTGCATATTACTCTTTTATTAAATAGGATAACTATTAAAATAATAAATTCAGATTTTTCAATAAGTACTTCTATTTTATAATTTTCTTATAAGAAATATGTTATTTTAGTATAAATATAGATTCCAAATTAACAGAACTTCCCTTTTTTTATGTTCAAGCATTGCCATTTATTATTCCAGATACCCTTCTTATCTTACCTATGACCCAATAGTTGAGGGGGCCTCATGAATATTTATTTGAGTGTAATGAGGGTCAAGTTGAAGCAAAGTAGTGGACCAGCACTCATTTGTTCTTCCTCCTCTCTGCAGGAGTGGATTATTTTTTAATGTGGCCCTTTCCATAATATGTGCAGAGCAAGGCTGCCTTTTGCCTCACACTTGCCCTTCCCTGCCTTCACAAAATCACTTCTGTCTCAAAGTGCTTTCCCCGCCTCCAAACCACTGGGAGCAAATCATAGATGTGCATGCTGAAACTATCTTCCTTATCTACATGTGATGTTTACGATCACTCAGGTCATATCAGGTGTTTGGCTGGGAGATTACAGATCTCTCTTCTTGGACAACTTTGTGACTTTGTGTGAACTCAATTTTTTTTTCTTCTTCTTCTTTTTTTTTTTTTTTTTGTATTTTGTTTTTGTGAGCTTGTTTGTAATTGCTGCCCTGAACAAAGAAGTGTATGCCACCCAGGAAAAGAAGTGATTCTGCTCAGGTTCTTTTGTTAGGAGTAAGATAGCTCCTCCTGAAAGGTCCTCTCTTCAGGCATCTTAGTCTGAACTAGTCACTCTATCTAGGAAATCCTAAATCAAGAGCTTTTCCCAGGAGCTTCAAAATCTAATATAAGGCAGGCAGTACAAAATATCCAGCTAGCCTAGCACTTCAGTTAACAAATTAAGCTGATAATCATTCCTTTAAAGAATAATTGTCCTTGTTGGATTTGCTCAGTGGTTAGAACTTTGGCACACCAGAGGGCTGCAGGTTTAATTCCAGGTCAAGGGCACATATATAGGTTGCAGATTTGATACTCAAACCCTGTGAGGGTTAGAGCAGGATGTACCCAAGTGTCTTCCTCACATTAATGTTTCACTCTTTCTCTCCTCCTCTCTGAAAAGCAATGGAGAAAATATCCTCACTTCTTGGGTAAGGTTTTAAAAAAAAATGTAACTGAAGAAAATTAGTTTTGTTGTGGAAGCAGTGAAGCTACTGAAAAAAAATTCTGAGTTATTTGTTTTAATGGAGAATATTAACATTTAGATATGATAAATGAAATGAATAATTCTAATTTGTATTATTCAGTTGAATATAAAATATGATTTGCTTTATTTTTTAATTAATTTCAGAGAGAAAATGAGAAGAAGAGTGGGAGAGAAAAAGAGAGAGAGAGAGAGAGAGAGAGAGAGAGACATATCAATGATGAGAGAGAATCATTGATTGGCTGCCTCCTTAATGCCCCCAACTGGGGATCAAGTCTACAACCTGGGCATGTGCCCTTAACTGGAATAAAACCCAGGATCACAACCTGGGCATGTGCCCTTAACTGGAATAAAACCCAGGATCCTTCAGTCTATAGGCCAATGTTCTATCCACTGAGCCAAACCAGGTAGGGCTAACTACCTTTAAATAGATATGTATTACACCATGATTCTAAAATGGTAATATTTACTTATGAAGAATATGGTATTTATATTTTAAAATATTGTAACCTTATAAAGAAACCCAACTTTTTTATTATTTTCTACACATATTATTCATTCTGAATATATAAATAGTTTCCCTAAGATTAGAATGTTCTACTGAGCATTACCATCTATGTACAAATGTTAACTATGAATTATAAAACACTAAAATTCATATTTTGGAAGAACATAGATTAAAGAAATATATATAGTTAGTATGGTTAGGGTTGTGTGTGTGTGTGTGTGTGTGTGTGTGTGTGTGTGTGTGTTAAACTTAACAATTTGTTTAGTTTTAAGAAGGATGTTTTCTATGAGATTTTTAAGAAACAAAATATATATGTAGCATGGCTAAAATGTCAGTAACCTAATGGCATAAACAGGTGGTTTATGGAGGTAAAATTTCTTATTCATTTTATAACATTTTAAAAGTGTTGTCATTGTTATAGGCCTTAAGAGAATAATTAAAATGTGTAAGTTACAAAGTTAATTTTAATGGATCAGTATTTACCTAGTCACTCCTTGTTCAAACATGTTGAGTGCTGTATTGTTTATTTAAACCCCTACTTCTTTCATGTGTAATTTGTTACACATTTTCAGTGCCATGGAAATGTAGGATAGTATTGGGGGGAGTAGATGGGGCAGGAGGTAAACAATATTCTTTACAAATGATCCTTGTCATAGAAAGATGAAATCCTACTATTTTGAGTTATGGAAATGTCACTGCTGTATTAGTTCATTGAGTCAGATTCCATTTTGTTAGTTTATTGTCTTAGAAAAATATGTACCCAACTTACATAAAACTATGTACCCAACTACATCGTTACAACTTACATAAAACTATGCACCCAACTACATCTTTGCAAATACCCATACATATATATGGGTATTTGGCTTCTATCATAAGCATCTAAAGTTTGCATGCTAAAAGCACATGTTATTATCTACACTAATAAAAGAGAAACATGCAAACTAACCATCATTCCACTACACCCACCAGCCGATCAGGAACAAGTATGCAAATTATCCCAACAGAGATGGCAGCAGCCACAGAGCTGGAGTGAGCAGGAGGCTTGGGTTGTCCCCAGCAATGGAGGAAACCAAGCTTCCTGCCCACCCTGGCTGGCCCTGGCCTCTACTCAAGAAGGCGCTGAAAAAAAAACAAGAAAGAAAAAACAGCCCCTTACCCAGGCTGGCCACACTCCCATGGGGTGAGGATACTTGTGGGGGGGAGGGGAGGGCAGCGTGCACACAGCCATCAGCCCCTCACCCAGGCTTGCCAGGCACCCCAGTGGGGACCCTACTCTGAAAGGGGGGTGGAACACACCCCCAGCGGGGACCATTACCCCATGGTGGCATGGCTGGCCTGAAAACCACCACAGGCCCCTCGCCGAAGCTGCCCCACAGCCCAAGGGAACCCCTACCCTGATCCTGGACACCCTTCAGGACAAACCAGCCAGCCCCCACCTATACACCAGGCCTCTATTTATACTAGTAAAAGGATAATATACTAATTACACTGGGAGACCTTCTGGATGTTTTTCTAGACAAAGCCAGGGTAGCAGGGCTGAGGTAGAGGCAGTTAGAGGCCAAGAGAGGGGAGTTGTGTGTGATCAGGCCAGATGGCAATTGTGGGTGATCAGGTGAGTGGGGGGGGGCATTTGTGGGTGAGCAGACCAGCTGGGGGCCAGTTAGGGGTCAGCATGCTGTCAGTGGGGGTCAGTTGGCAGTATGCAGGCCAGCAGGCAGAAGTGGTTAGGGGCAATCAGGCAGGCAGTCAGGCAGGCAGGCAGGTGAGCAGTTAGGAGCCAGCAGTCCCGGATTGCAAGAGGGATATCCAACTGCTAGTTTAGGACCAATCCCTTTAAACCAGCAGAAGGGCATCCTTCAAGGGTTCCAGATTGGAGAGGATGCAGGCCAGGCTGAGGGACAACTGCCCCTGTGCATGAATATTGTGCCCTGGGCCTCTAGTAAAGTTATAAGAGCAAGTCCCAGGGATAAAGTTTTCTTATATTTAAGCAAATATCAGTGTGACATCCCATGATGGTTTCCTAACATGGTGATTGGAAAGAAAACCATTTCACTTTGTCTGTACAGTGACAAGACCTCATGTAGGAAGCTCTGCGAAGCCCTCTAGTCTGGTATGTGGAAGTGTTACTTGTTATGGAAGTGTGGACACTTTCCAGGATATTGGGATTAGAGCACAAATAAGACTGAAAATAAGCAAAAGGTACATGGATAAATAAATAAAATTAAAAACAGAGGGAAGAATTTTGAGTATAGATTTTATTTGTTGTATCAAGCTATCATTTAAGAATTAAAACATTCTACTACTTACTATACATTCAAGAACTATAGTTTGTTATCTTTAACAATGATACTATGTGAAACAGACCAAAATAGAGTTACTTTCACAAACTAGTCTCTAATAGTTTAAACATGATTTGTTTGGGCATTTTACAATATTTAGTTTTATTCTTATATTCATAAGATCCATACCTGTGGATTTTAAATTGCAGTTATTATGTGTGTCTTCTCTACAACTAAAGTATAAACTCTTTGTAGATAGCAACTATATATTTTTTATTTTTATTGTTTCTCAATCAATAATAATATTGTTGTTCATAGTAAAGTTTAAACATTCCATTAATATTTTGTGAATGGATAAGTGAGAGGATATCATGTATAAATGTTTTTAATTTTCTATTTAAATATTTTAAGTACTACTAGTATGTACTATAAGTAAAATGTTTAGTCAACAAATGGAAGTAAGATCACATTAATCGGTCCTGACCAAGTATTAGGCAGGGCAATATGGAGTAAATATAGCAGAAAAAGAAGCAGCAAACAAAACTAGAATAAAGGAACAGCAGCAGCAGCCACAGTCATGATCAGAAGTGGGAAAAGCAACATGGTTGGCAAAAGGGGCAGACAGCAGCAAAGAGGAGGAGAAAAACCTATATATTTTTAAATAGTGGTAAAAAGAGTATCGTTGTGAGCGATACACTCACCTATGGAAATTAATATATATAGAAATACATTTAGCACATCCTAGTAGCCATGGCCTCAAGACCCCTCATAGTACAAATGAAAAATGTAGCAAAAAAAAAAAATCAAAAAAGAGGACAATACCACTAAATAACAGTCAGTCATTGGTTACTTCTGAGTGGAAGAATTCTGACTATTTAAAAGGTCACATTTCTTATATCTGAAAATTAAGCTGAAAATAGAACAGAGACAGCATAGTACTAATACCCTTCCTTTCTTCCTTCTTACTTTGCTTCCTTTTTTGATTTCTCTTTTTCTATCTCCTGTGACTGTCTATCATCTACCATCTATCTACCCATCATCTATGATCTATCCATCTATATCTACTTTATATGTTTCCCTCCTTTTCTTTTTACATGCAATTCCTCACCTATTTTAAGCAAAAGCATCTTTTCCTTTACTATTTTTCTTCCCTCTTTTTCCTCTCCCCTTCCTCAACTGCATGTCTTATTAGAAGATATTTCATGTGTTTTTAAATTGTATTCTTTAGAGATAAATTTGGAAGAATATCTGCAATAGTGACTGTTAATAAGCACTTATAAACCTTCCTTCCTGAAGCATAACAACTATGCATTACTATGACTAAAAAATGTATTCTCAAAGGAAAATGAAATGTAATTAATTTAATTTTTCATGAGTGAAAAATTAAGTTAAATTAGCTACAGATCCCAAGGATAAAGAAATTTGAAGTAGCCTAATGGAGCCATCAACATGTCAGATAACCAACCTGCAAGCACTTGTGTATAGCGATTCTCATTTTTCTCCCCCATCTTCGTAATTTTCAATTGAAAAAATATTCTAATTAAATTTTTAATATTCTTATTCTGTGTAGTAGGCAGAATGATGACCCTCTCCAAATTCTCACCCTCAGCCCTGGACACAGTGAATGTTACCTTATATGACAAGGGAGAATTAAGGTTCATACAGAATGAGATTGTTAATCAGTGAATCTTAAAATATGTAGATTATCTAGGAGGGCCAAATGTAATTAAGAACTTAACATTGGAAGAGAGATGCAGGAATGGTCAGAGTGATACAGAGCGAGAAGGAATTAATAGACTCCTGGCTTGAAGATGGAAGGGGGCCATCAGTCCAGGAATCCAGGCAGCCTCTGGGAATTGGAAAAGACAAGGAAATGGATTCTTCCTCAGAGCTTCCAGGAGAAATACAACCTCGCCAATACCTTGACTTAAGCCACTAAGACCCATTTTTGGCATTTATCTTCCAGAAATATAAGAGAATAAATTGTATACTTTTCAGTCACTACGAATTGTAGCTGTTTATTACATCCATAGGAACCTAGTACATTCTGTATGCTTATTATGACCCTCATACATTGTCCAGTAAAATAATATTTTTATAGTCTGACCATGACTACAAAAAATAAAAATGCCTGAAAGATCTCAGTTGACATGATTATTTGCTCTGATTACTATCATTGAATTTAACTGATATGATATGCATTGTCATTTTTTCTTTTATTTTATTGCTTAAAGTATTACAAATAATAGTACATGCACATGCTAGTAAGAAAACATCATCTTTCGTTAGATACTTTTTCCAAGTAAGAATATATTTTTCTTTCCAGACCTCATAGATTAGAGAAAAATATATTTAAATACTGATAAGACGATACAGAATACTTTAAACAGAGAAAACAATTCAGAATACTTTCAGTGACACACACACACACACACACACACACACACACAATATATATATATACATATATAAAGTGTAATATGCTAATTAGACTGGACAACCAAACGACCATCATTCTGGACATCCTCCTAGATGAAGCCATGGCAGTGGGGGCCAAGGCAAGGCAGTTAGGGGTGATCAGGCAGGCAGGTGAGTGGTTAGGGAGATCAGACAGGCAGGTAGAGGCAGCTAGGGAAATCAGGCAGGCACAGAGTGATTAGAGGCAATCAGGTAGGCAGGTGAGTGTTTAGGGGAAATCAGGCAGGCAGATGAGCGGTTAGGAGCCAGTGGTCCCAGATTGTGAGAGGAATGTCAGACTTCTGTGTTAGGACTGATCTTGCAGAATCAGGCCTAAAACAGCAGTTGGACATCCCCCAACGGTTTCAGATTGCAAGAGGCTGCAGGCTGAACTGAGGGACCCCCCATGCATGGATTTTGTGCACTGGGCGTCTTGTATGTATATAAAAGCTTAAGTTACCAAATGACTGAATGACCAGTCGACGGGTCATTATGACAAACACTAACCACAGGAATTGCCCCCTGGAGGTCAGTACACTGCCACGGACATCCTCCTGCAGCCGGACAACCTCCTGTGATCCATCCACCCCCACCCCTGCCACTGCCAGCCATCTCCAATCACCTAACTGGGACTAGACCATATGGCCCTGGATCACTGTCCAGGTGGAGGGACCACATCCACACATAAATTCAGGCACCAGGCCTCTAGTATTGCCATAAAATTATATTATTTTAAAGCTAAAATACTAGATTTATGCAATAATTCCTTTATTCATGGGGAAATAAGTCTGAAATATTTGACATTAATCTTTTTTTACATTGAGGCAAGTGCATTATCTAGAAAACTAATAGATAATGTGGTGCAGTAAAAAAAAATAGTATTGATCTGAAAGTCATGATAGACAGCTTCCATACTTTGCCTAATTAAACACACACACACACACACACACACACACACACACACACCAATGAAACCTTTTGGCTTTATTATTGTTTTAATCCTTATATTTGAAGGATGACAGTCCTTCTAAGTTTTTATTTTGAATACGTTTTTCAATGTAATCACCACTATGATTCTTACTAGCACTTCCTTAACCAGATTCTCATCAACTTATAATAGCTTTTTAATAATTCTGAACATTTCCTAAATAATAATCTAGGATACAAATACCCCCATGATATTTCATTCACAAACAATTAGAAAAATATTTATAAAACTAATAGAAAATGGCTAGAAAGGTTAGTTCTTTCATTTTTCTCATTGTATATCAGAGGTTTTAGTTTTATGTGTTTTTTTTTAATATATTTTTTATTGATTTCTGAGGGGAAGAGAGGAAAAAGAGACAGAAACATCACTGATGAGAGAGAATCATTGATTGGCTGCCTCCTACCTAATGCATGCCCCACACTGGGGATCAAAACTACATTCCAAGCATGTACCCCTAACAGATCAAACCATGACCTCCTGGTTCATAGGTTGATGTTCAATCACTAAATCATGATGGCCAGGCTAGTTTTATATTTTCCATCATAGCATATAATCTTCATACTTTTCATTTCAAATATAGTGCACCAAAAATACATGTGAGGCTTGTTCCTGTTGCTTTTATTTTTTTAAATATATTTTATTGATTTTTTTTACAGAGAGGAAGGGAGAGGAATAGAGAGTTAAAAGCATCGATCAGCTGCCTCCTGCACACCTCCTATTGAGGATGTGCCCGCAACCAAGGTACATGCCCTTGACCGCAATCGAACCTGGGTCCTTTCAGTCCGCAGGCTGACGCTCTATCCACTGAGCAAAATCAGTTTTGGCACCTGCTGCTTTTAAAACCTATTATTTTATTTTCTTCCTTCCTCTATCCTTCCCTTTCTTCCTCTTTCCCTCTCTTCCTCCCACCCTTTCTTCTCTTTTTTCCCTTTACTCTTTCTCTCTTATTTTGAGAATGGGAGCTAATAATTTTATCACCATTTTTTAAAGTTATTTGTTGGTCACTCCCTTAAAAAAGGCATTGTAAATTTAAAAAAGGCATTGTATAACAAAATGATAAATCAGATCAGCTATCAGCGTTATGATAAAATATTTTTCAAATATCTGCAAATAAAAGAGCCTAAGACCCCGATGGAATGAAGTGAATGTGGTCATAAAGAAATGATTGTAGTGTCTTCCTCTCTTACTCCTTTTTGCTGCTTAATACAGAAGTCTGGGAGACTGAAATGTCTTAGTTCATCAAGGTTATTGGCCAGTTTAAAGAGAGAAAATACCGTGGTGGGATTTCTGGTGGTGTGTATAGGCTATATTGGCATTGTTCAAGTCCCAGTGGGGAATCCTTTTCCTTTTGTTGTTTGTCACTAAAATCAGCTCATGTATTCGAAGCTGCCAGCTCTCTTACTTCTTCTCCTCAGCTACCACAGTCCGCCACTTGTCCAATTACCTGTTACTTCTTATACGCAGGAACTATTTCATGCAACCTCGAATCATCTAATAGCCATCGTCAGGATTCCATCATCCCTGTTCATTAAGCAAGGGTAGCAATACGGTGATCAGTTACAACAGAAGGTACAGCCACGCTTTCTTGAAGACTTTCATGAAACCTGCACAGTCCATTAGAATTCTCATCTGTGATGTTAACATTAATTCTTTAGTTCAGAAAGTACCATCTAAGATCATTTAACTGTTTGAACTCCAAATGGCAGGTTGGCTTAGATAATAACGTAAAAAAAAAATTAGAAAATAATGCCATTGGAGGATTAAAAAGGAAAAGAAATGTTTTGTGTTATATTTGTACTACAGACTAATTTCAGTTCGCCAAGATTGGAATAGCACAAAAGTAGTAAGTATTGGTTAGGTCTTTGTCTTTCTTTTTCCTCTGTTCTATAATCCTTTCATAATTATGTGATTAAACATACGAAACTTCTCTGCAGGAATTTGGTTCCCAATTGTTTAGCTATGCCTTCACCATGGCCTCCTAAGATCAAGTAATCCTGTTTTATTATGAAGACTAGACAACTTCTTTGTCTAATGCTAATGCAGATTAGTCAATTGAAAAATATTTATTTTTCTTGCCCAGTCAGTGTAACTCAGTGGTTTAGCATTGACCTATGAACTAGGACAAGAGGTCACAGTTTTATTCCCAGACAGGGTACATGCCCAGGTGTTGGGTTCAACCCCCAGTGGGGTGTGTACTAAAGGCAGCCAGCCAATCAATGGTTATTTCTCGACATTGATGTGTTATGTCTCCCTCCCTTTCCCTCCCTCTCTGAAATCAATAGCAGACATATTAAAAAATATATATATATTTATTTTTCTATAAATGTGATGCTGTCAAATAAACTTGTGTAAATATCAAAATAATTGATCAGAATTTATATGTACATATTTATTGTTTATAAAAATGAAATCCTAAATGGATATTAAAAATAGGTAGTTTTACATATAAACATAAGGAGACAAAACTCAAAGGACAAAACAAGAAAAGTTAATGCTAAAATATTTTTAAATGTATTTCAAAACAAGTTTGTCTATGATATGGGGAATGTAGCTTGTCAAGGCCAAGTATTGCCATTACTTGAGAGTGGATGGGTAAAGGTTGAGGATGTGGAGAGGGAAGAGCTTTTCTTATATCAAGGTTCAAAAATAAATGTATCTCAGTAATTAAGGTCTGGTCTTTAATAGGTCATGGAATCAGTTGACTGGAAGGCAGTTTCAGAGATCTATTGGCCCTGCTGACATATTCCTGGGGTCAGATTTAAGAGTATTATAAGGTAGAGAAGAATAAAATGGTGCCTATGTCAAATTGTTTTTATGCCCTAGCCAGTTTGGCTCAGTGGATAGAGTGTTGGCCTGTGGACTGAAGGGTCTGGGGGTCCATTCAGGTCAAGGGCACATGCCCAGGTTGTAGGCTCTATCCCTAGTAGGGGGCAGCCAATCAATGATTCTCTCTCATCATAGATGTCTTTCCCTCTCCCTTCCTCTCTGAAATCAATATAAATATATTTTAAAAAATTGTATTTACAATGAAATTGCAATATATATATATAATGTTTCTTAATGTTACGAAAAAAGCTATGCTTTCTTTTTGTCTCTCTGTTTCATTGTGTTTCCATATTGGCAATCTCTTGACACTGGATATTTAAAAATGATGATATATATGACACTTGAAAAAAAAGACTCTTATTGTTATTTATCTGCATGCTAAGTATCCTCTGTGCAGTATATTTAATTTGTTTTTAAATTAAATGTTTCTGTTTATCTATGTGGTTGATCTCAAAGTATATATAAAGTATAGATAAATATCCAATATATTATTGAGTTAATGATAGCCAAGAAAAACATTACCTCTCCCACCATGTCATTGATGAAATTATTAGTTTTTTTGTGTGATTAATATATTTATTTGATTATATTAATACTTTAATAATGGACACATATATGCTTTTAATATATATTTACTGTAAAAGAATAACATGAAACTTAGAAATGTTTCTTTATAACATTTGTATTACTTCACTTGATTGGATTTATTTATTTGTTTATACTGATGACCTTTCAGAGAAACTGAATAATTGAGGGTGAGTTTATAGACAGCAGAAAACCTATATGGTGCACTTATAAGTCAGCCTTAAGTAAATTGTACATTCTAAAATAAATCAAAATGCTGTGAATGTTTCAAAGTCATTCATTCGCCACCAACATTTTTATCAGAATGTTATTATTTACAACCTTTATAGTACCTAACTACTGGTATATACGTACTATTTTGTTTCTTCATCTTTAATAATATTTTAATACAGAATTAAATAGTCAACATAAATCAATGAAGTGATTTGTTTTTTAGTAATGTTTTCATCACAGAAATTAGATATTTTAATTTCTATCTATTATGTATCCTCAGTTTTTATGAAGTGATTAGGTGATGAAAATTTGCCTACAGATATAGTTATTAATATTTAGAGCAATAAGAGAAAATAAATATAGGTGAACCTTGTGAAAAATATGATCTCTCCTCTAAATTTGATTTTTTAATTGTGCAAATTGCAAACCTATTTAATAAATATATGTAAGCTGACAGGTTTGTGTTATTTATCTATAAAAACATAGTTTTGCCAGTGAATATTAGATAAAGCATATCTATGAAAAGTAATTAATAAATTATAAAATAGGATTGGAATGAAAACTTGAAAAGTTATATTACATGCTTTAGAATTTTTTTTTCAAGATAAAAATAAATCAGTCCAGAAATAGTTAACAATACCCAACTCAGAACACCTGAACTCTTTAGCAAAAGCGAAACCACCATGGAGCTGATGAGGGATATTTGAAGTGTCAATCAAGGGGCTGTTCCCAAATCCTCCCACATGGTTGAAATCCTGCTGTCAGGGACATATTGGAAAGTTGTTCACTCACTTGAGGTGACAGCTACAGATTGTGACAAGGCTCATACTGGGACTCCAGCCTGAGGGGGTAGCACAGAATGAAGTGAGGAATGCAGAATTAATGGAGAAAAATGTCACTTGCCAATCTCCCTACTCACAACTCACTTCATTTTGAACTGCAGTTCACAGTATTATTTGGAGAAAGAAAACAGGCATGTGTGAGATTTTATCTTACAACTATATTTAAATTCTTAGGATATGATAAATATCAAGTAAGAACTTTCTAAATGTTTGAATTCATTTGCTTCTTTCACTTAGTGAACTTCAAATTCAGTTACTTATGATAAAATTAAACAGGGAACATTTTAACACTTATTTGGCTATTTGAGTACATCACTGTCTTGGCAATGATAGATTTATCTCTGTATCTATCAATTTCATTTTTCAATGAGAAAAAAATGTGCTTAACTCAAGAGCTCTTTATTTTCTTCAAAGAATACACACATGCACCACCCTATATGTTTTGCAGTTGAGCAAACAGTAAGTCAATGAGTAAACTATTTAGAACCTGTATCTTCTGTATTCATAGTGCGCCATCCTCCCATTTCAGTATAAGGATGTTATAAGGCTCTAAGGCTTCAATTCCATAGAGATGCAATGTAGGTGAAAGTAATAATCAGTAAACATAGCTAAATGGGACTTTTACAACAAAGGTCTCAAAAATTAAAACTCAGCTTTTTCTTGTACCAGTTAAAGGAGTTGAAATTACTAGCAGTTCTACTAAATGTTTGTTAATGTTGGCTCATTGTGTGTAATTGGGTAAGGCGCTTATGTTCTAGAGATTAAGCAAAAATGCACCCACTGTTACCAAGGAACTAAAAATATTGATATAACTTATGTTTTACATATATATATGTATATATATATGTACATACATATATGTATACATATATATACACACATACACATTAAATAATAAAGCAGAGAGCAAGCAATATTAAAATGAAAACAAATCTTTAAACCAATGATAAATATAAAGGAAAAGGTCATGTATTTAGAAATTAACAAAAAAAGCAAAAAAAGGAGAAGACATATAGGAAACATTTTAAAACATGAAAGAAATAAATATATATATACAGTGGTACCTCGAGATCCGAGTTTAATTCGTTCCATAACCTTGAGGCGTGGGAAACTATGAGACGCTCGAGTCCTGGTAAACTGGTGGGTCCTGTGCAACCAGCCGATCTGAGAGATTACTCCTATCTCAAATGTTGCTCGTATTTCAAAGCAAAAATGGCTCGCTCGATGGCTCGTATCTCAAAAATCTCCTATGTTAGGGCACTTGTATCTCGAGGTACCACTGTAAATGTATATACATATGGATATAAATTTATAAATACATATTAAATATGTTGTCAATTTGAAAATATAAACATAATGTTCCCTTATAAAAATTAAATCTTTTCATTAATCTGGAATCAGAAAACATAAAGAACTATTTGGATTTATGGTAATTTTCAAAAAATAGATTATACATCTTGTTCTGAAAGTTTGATATATTTTCTAAGGCCATTATTGAAAACATATTTTATAGATAACTCACACAGGTTATTTGTAATACTAGTAGTACAGAGCAAATTGGTGAATATTAAAAATGAGTAAATCTTATGCAATTACCCTTTAGAGAGCCTATCTAATAAAAGAGTAATATGCAAATTAACCATCACTCCACTACACTCACAAGCCATGCCCACCAGCAATCAGGAGTGCATATGCAAATTAATCCCAAACAAGATGGCTGTGGCCACAGAGTGAGCAGGAGGTTGGGCTTCCCTGGCAATGGAGGAAGCCAAGCTTTCTACACACCCTGCAGGCCCAGGCCTCCATTCCAGGCTACAAAGTTTCAATTATAGAAGATAAATAAATCCCAGATACCAGGGCCTCTACTTGGATTGCCAGGGGACTTGGCCAGTTTGCAAATCACCACAGGGCCCTTGCTCAGGCTCCTCCACACCCCAAGGGAACATACACCCTGATCCAGCACACCCCTCAGGGCAAACTAGCTGGCCCCCACACATGCACCAGTTCTCTATACTATTTAATAAAATAATAATATGCAGATTGACCATCACTCCAACACACAAGATGGCTGCCCCCATGTGGTCAATGATCCTGTCCCTATGTGGACACAAGATGGATGCAACATGATGCCCAGCAAGAGAGGACAGTTGAGAGGGACCAGACCCACAGTTAGGGCCAAACAGGCTGGCAGGGGAGCAATTAGGCATCAATCAGGCTGGCAAAGGAGTGGTTAGGGGGTGATTAGGCTGGAAGGCAGAAGTGGTTAGAGGAAATCAGGAAGGCAGGCAGGTGAGCAGTTGGGAGCCAGCAGTCCTGGATTGTGAGAGGGATATTCGACTGCCCATTTAGGCCAGATCCCACCGGATCAGGCCTAAACGGGCAGTCAGACATCCCTCTAATGGTCTCTGATTGGGGTGAGTGCAGGTTGGGCTGAGGCCCCCCATGCACAAATTTTGTGCATTGGGCCACTAATATAATAATAATAATAAAGAATCTAACTTAGAATCAAACCTAAAACAACAAATCATCATTGTCAATAAGACATATAATATTGTTGTGAAGAAAATAAGAAACTGACTGAACCTTATATTTTTGCCAAAAATGCAGACATTCTGCAAATATTAGTATAAAACAAATATCCTTAAACTATACAAACCAGTTCCAAGTATTTTTTGAAAATTCAGGGTGGGGGTGGGGAAATCACTAAAAAAGAAAATATTTTATCCTGATATAAGTGAGTATTGATTCTTTGAACTGTGAGAAAGAATATACCTATTACGAAGGGCTCTTGGCAGCTAACTGTGCCCTAATTTAAGAACACAGAGCCCAGCAGCCGTTTCTACACAGAGGCCTCCCATGTAACCCGCACATAGGAGAGAAGCCTGCCCTCAGCTGCCTGCCCTCCACGCTGCACTGCAATCCTGCTCTGTGATGCTGCCACCTGTGCCACAGATGACAGCATCCAACAGCAGGAAGGAGTTCTGGAACCCCGAGGACTGAGCCTTCCCTGTCCCCGGGAGCCTGCAGCTCTGTCCCCATCAGCTTCTGCCCCAACCGGAGTCCTCCACTCTGACCAACCAGGACAGTGACCAATGACCAACCCAACTCTGAGTATCTGGATTCCTCATTTGCCTGAGGACAGACCAGTCAGGGGCTAGGGTGGGGGTTTCTGTCTAAAGAAGTGGGCTCCCTGCTGACTCAGAGAGGACACCTGCCCTTTCCATGGAAAGGTGAACCCCGCTTTTCCTGGTTGGAGCTGAAACAGCAAAGACTATCACCTGAGCAGAGGGAGTGGGCTGGCACAGAGCGAAGCCCACCAGACTGGAGCAGGTGGAGCAGAAGAGAGCAGAGCACAGAGGTGGAGCCAGAGAGCGGCTGCCCCAGGGCTGCCTCCAGCAGGGCTGTTTGCAGCGATGCTGTTTCGTAATTGAGCTGTAACACCACTGAGCTGTTTCCGGGCCAAGGCATTTGCACCGTCGTGCTGTATCACAATTAGTCTGTTTGACGGGAACACAGTTTCCTTCCTCACCGCACCCCACATTGGGATTTCTGCGGATGTGGAATGGGCACCAAGGACCATCAGTTGTCCATTCTCATTGCTTAAAATATCAGGATCCTGTTGACAAATGAAAAGTTAAATGACTGGCATATAATAAGAATAGTGTGTAATAATGCTGAAAAACAAAAGTGTGTGCATAAAGACATTTGCCAAATGGAGGTTATATCAGATCTTCACTTGATAAAAAATTAAAAATTAAAAAAACATCAACAATGACTTTTTTTTAACCATAATTTCCTACATTGGCCTAGGGAGCATGTATGCAAAATTAAATTATATGAAGTAATTTTTCTCTTCTTTTGTTACTTCTATAAAACAAGTTTATACATCTGTACCTCATAATTGTAATACTGCTTCATGGATTACTTAGCAACATCAGCATAAGAGAGTCCCAAATAAAAATTAAATATCAACACACTCTTTGTCGTGTTGACAGTTACATAACATCTACAAAACACGAGAATCTATAGTAAATTTCCTTATATAACAGCATATTTGGACTTTAAAATCACTGATATTCTGTTAATGAGACATGTACCAAATGCTGATTTCTATGCTACTTTTCATATAGAATGTCATTAAAATAGTAATTATAACTTTTAATCTGAAGAAATATGTTTGTGAATTTTCTTGTAATTATGCAAGAATATTTCTCTTTTTTATTCCCTTCTTTCCTACTATCCCTCCCGCTCTTACTGCCATTTTTCCTTTCTTTCATCTTTTGTACTAGGATAAATAGGCTACGTGCTATTAGAAAACAGTTCTATATTAACTTTTTGTTCTGCTATAATTTGTTTTCCATGAATTGCTGTATATTCTAATGATAACAAGCTGAGAAACACTACATGTTTAGAGGTAGTGGCTTGTGGAGAGAAGCATGAAAGCCGAAGAGGGCATAGAAAAACATAATTCTCATACTAGTATTCCACTAAAAGCATTAATTTTCTTTTACTTAGGTTTATGTTGTTTCACTCCGCACCATAATTTCCTATCACCAATAGGAAAAACATAATAAAAGAAATCTTATCCTATACAATAAAAAGCAGATATGCAAATTGACAGAATGACAGAACAACCAGTTGCTATGACACACACTGACCACGAGGGTGCAAATGCTTAATGCAGGAACTATCACCTGATAGTCAGGGCACTCCCCTGTGAAAGTGCTGCTCAGCCAGAAGCCAGGCTCAAGGCTGGCGAGCGCAGTGGTGGTAGCAGAAGTCTCTCCACACTCCATGGCAGTGCTAAGGACCCATGGAGGGATGTTCTCTCCAGTGCACAAATGTCTTGCACCCGGCCTTCTAGTTTAATATAATGGAGTAAATTGTAAACCCCAGGTCATTTTCATACATTTTTGTTGTTGTACAAAATGAATGCCTAGAGGTAGGCATTAATTTCTCCAAGGTCTTGGATAATTTTATGTGCCATCTCATGTACATATTATCATAAACACCACTAAAAATGACTAAGAGGGACTGAAGTAAAGTTGTTTCTTCAGAACAGAATGAGAGGATGTGGTATAAGGAAAGGGGTCAAACTTCCATGAACACCCTTGAACTCAAGAGAGATAGCATTAGTCATTCTGTAGAAAAAGATAACAAAAACCTAATACTTATTTTAAATGAATATTCTGTCTCTACAAGTGCAAATAAGTATATATAAGTCTTCACCATTTTTCTTAGCTAAGGGTTAACCAAATATGAGATATTCAGTATGGCCATTAGTGTTAAAACTTATATTTTTAACCTTCTAAGAAAACCAGATATAATTTGGTAGAATTAAGGGAATTGGTACAAGAAATCAATACTCGCATGAAGGATTCTTATATAAATTGCTTAGACTAATTTAGATGCTAGTGAATTAATTTTACTTTAAGTCAAGATGAAGTGATGGACATAAAATTGATCAGGTTCAGCAGGCATATACTTTATTGGATTGGTGAAGTGTGCCCGTGCTGCAATAAAAACAAGCAAGCATGAAGCCCTGGCAGGTGTGGCTCTGTTAGTTGACCCTCCTTATCCCGTACATTGAAGGGTTGCTGGTTCCTTCCTGGTCAGGGCACAAGCCCTGCTTACTTGGGAGGCTAGAGATGCCTGTCTCTCTCTCTCAAAAAAAAAAAATCTTTTAAAATGCACTTACATACATTCCTTACATACATACCTGCATATAAATATTGATATGCACAGATAAGAGAATAACTAACTGGTTAACCTTTCTTCCAGGACACATAAAATTATGAATCATACACCTTTACAATTATTTTAATTTTTAAGTGCTCAATGTGTAAAAACAATAGCATGCTAAGATAATAGCAATTTGACTGATCTAAAATGCAAAGTTGCAATTAGGAAAGAAAACTAAGAAGGGAGGGCGAGGGACAAAACAATAATAAAATATGCATTTTTCCATTACAAATATGTGGCAGATTTTTCCTATTAGGAAAAAAAAATAGATACATTTGAGAAAATGGGTTTTAAAAGCTTTTGTCTGGACCAGCATGACTCAGTGTTTGAATTTCAACTTATGAAGCAGAAGGTCATGATTGGATTCCCTGTTAGGGCACATATTCATATTGAATCCACAATGGGGGTAGGAGGGATATGCATGCAGGAGGCAGCCAATCAATGATTTTCTCTCATCATTGATGTCTCTCTCTCTCTCTCTCTCTCTCTCTCTCTCTCTCTCTCTCTCTCTCTCTCCCCCCCCCCCCCCCCAACCCATTCCTCTTTGAAATCAATATATATTTTGTGGAAATTTATATTTTATTTTATTTCTTTTTAATTTTTTATTTTATTGTGTTACATATATATATTTCTTCCCATTGCCCCCTCCCCCTCCCAGGCATACCCCAACCCCTTTTTGTCTTGTGTTCATTGGCTATGCTTATATGCATGCATACAAGTCCTTTGGTTGATCTCTTATTTACCCATCCTCTACTTAATCTTCCTGCTGTAATTTGACAGTCTGTTTGATGCTTTACTGCTTCTGTATTTTGATTTTTCCATAGAGAGGAAGGGAGAGGGATAGAGAGCTAGAAACATTGATGAGAGAGAAACATCGATTAGCTGCCTCCTGCAAGCCCCCTTCTGGGGGTGTGCCTGCAACCAAGGTACATGCCCTTGAGCAGAATCGAACCTGGGACCTTTCAATCCGAAGGCTGATGCTCTATCCACTGAGCCAAACCGGTTTCGACAATAAAAATATTTTTTTAATAAAATAGGTTAAAAGCTCTTGTCTGTAAATACAGCTTCATTAAGAAACATCTGATTCCTGTAATCTGAACCTGTGGGATCCTGCCTGTATAAATGTAGTTTCCTCCTCATGCACTCATAAAGGGATATGAATTACTATATCTCAATTAAAATTTTTAGTGAGACATATTTTTTTATCTTTAATATTAAATTTTTGGCATTTTCTCTGTTTCTTATTTTTCTTACTCCCATGGTTGCTATGCACAATCTCAATAATCAATTGCTTACTTACTTTTAAGTACTTTCATTAGAATCAGTATCAGACTGCAATATACTAGTAGCTATAATAATATTAAAGAAGAAATAAAATGCCATTTTTCACAATAGTTTTAGAAAAGAGACTATATCTAATAAGAATTTAAGGAGAGAGGCTTGTTTTCTACATTGCAGCTGAGCGTGTGAATTGTTAAAGCATTGTGAAAAATAAAAATAAAACATGTTTTTGGAAATTTAAGATACACATAACTTTGCACTACAAATTCTCTTTTGGTAATAATTTCTAAAGAAACAAAGGATCTAAAATACAAAAATATATGAACAATTATTTTGATTGCAGCATAGATTATACCACAAAATTTTAAACAATTTGAATATCAACATAGAAGTGGTTGAGTAAAGTCTATTTATACTTTAGTGAATTGATGAATATCATTTAAGATATTCAGTCAAATCCATATATTTGGGCTAGAAGAAAATATCATGTTGTGAAAATTCAACTGCTGATAATTTTGTATATGTATATAGGATGATCCTAACATTGTGGGAATAAGCAACAATAATACAATATTTCACTGATTCAATTTTACATTTTTTTGCTTTACAGTTTAGCATCATAGGCATTTATCTTATGATTGACAAGAAAGCCTTATGTTAAGAAGTAATGTTTAAAATTTTCTTCACTAGCATTAACCTGAAGAAAATCTCCCATATTATTACCATTGCCTTTTTAAATCCAGTGACATATGGCACTTATCTAACACTTATTAAATATTAACATTATAATTATAGGTGCATAATTTAATTTCTATGACATCTTTGTAAAGGCAAACAGAAAAAAACACACAAAAAAACTAGATCAGTTATTGCCAAAGGTTTGGGGAAAGGTTCATCATAAAGGGTCATGATGGGTTATTGGGGTCTTGATTGTGGTGGTGGGACCAGCATATACATTTTCAAAATTTGTAGAACAGTACACTAAAAAGGGTGAATTTTATTGAATGTAAAAATATCTTAACTATAAAATGCTAAAAAGTCCTAAATAATAAGAAGGCCATATTGCATATCTGTCTTCTCAAAAATGATTATGATATTCATTTTAAGAAAAGCAGATAACATGCTTCTATATAACTTGAGGTTTCTGTAAACACAGAAATGTATGTACAAATTTGTATCCAGCTCTTAATATTGATTACCTCTGAATAGCAAGAGGTAGAAAATAATGAAGGTATAGGTAGAGGGAGTTGGTAATTTAAGAGTTGATGTATTTGCATGTGCTTGTGTATATACAGGACAGAGATAAGATGGTAGATAGATAATAATAGATAGATAGATAGATGATAGAGAGAAATAAATTATAGATTCTGATATATATTTAGCAAGGTAAAGATGAGGAAGATGTGTTTGTTTATCCAATCTTCACATTGGATGCTTATTAAACATTTGTAATATTTGATAATGCATTTCATTACTGGGATTTTGGTCTGCTCTGTTCACTATGATTTTTTGCTGATATAACGTTGCCTGATACAAAAGTATGTGGTGAATAGAATGATTAGTTAACATAAAATTTTAAGCCTCGAGTTCATGTGCCATATGATAATAATTTCATCTGTAGAGATCTTACCTTTAACATAATGTTTTATGCCTGGTTCTTCCTAGCTGAATAGAATTAAATGTGTTATACAGGCTGATTAGGAATTCTTGGTTAGAAAAAAGTAATGTATTGTCTAATAGACATGACTTTTAGTCCTGGCTCACCACTTAATATAATTAGTGCTTCTGGAAATATCATCTACATTAATAAAAGAGAAATATGCAAATTGACTACACCTCCATGAAGCTCACCAGCGAATCAGGCATGAGTATGCAAATCAACCCACCAAAGATGGCAGACTAATTTACATGTGCTGGTGTAAAGTGGCTAGATAGGGTGGAACACCTGCTATGAGGGGGAGGGCAGGGGTTGGAGGGAGCTATAGGAGCAGCGCTCTAGCTGGAGTGAAAATGGAAGGCAGCAGCCAGAGCAAAAGCCTGGGTCCTGTGTGCTGAAAGAAAACCAGTTTCAGCAGCCCTGGGAGGGAAGGCCTATTACATGAATCTTCATGCAATAGGCCTCTAGTTCTATATAATAAAAGGGTAATATGCAAATCCACTGAACAGCAAAATGACCAGTCACTATGATGCACACTGACCACCAGGGGGGCAGCTCATTGCAGGAGCTTCCCCCTGGTGGTTAGTGAGCTCCTACAGGAGGAGTGTCACTTAGCCAGAAATCCTGAGTCAGGAGTACAGTGGGGGTGGCAGGACCCTCTCCCACCTCTGACTCTGAGGAAGCACTAAGGATGTCTGACTGAAGGCTTATATTGGGAGCGGGAACCTGGAGTGTGATGGCAGAAGGTTGAGGAACCTTCCCTCGACCCCAACATATGAATTTTGCTGTATAACACATTTAATTCTAGTCAGCTAGGAAGACCCAGGCATAAACATATGAATTTTGTGCACTGGGCTTCTAGTCTAAGCATAGTTGACCTCTTTTTTTCTTGCACATAGGTTTATCTATTAAGAGTAAATATTTGAGAGTTACAAAATTTTATAACTTAACATTATTGCATTTTATCAATTTAGAGCTAAGTGTTAGTAGTTCATATTCCAAGTATGTGCAAGTTTTTTCCCCCACAATAAGTCATACCAGTTTCTTGTCCTACAATTAATTCAATCTGACATTATCTACTTGGAGACAGTGTCAAATCCCACAGGTTAAGAAGACAATTCCATATGCCTTTCATTATGAAAAATACAGATATTATGTATATTTCCAGGATGATTCATAAATTCCCCATGACATTTGAATATATAAATTTTAAGATTTGAACCAGATTTTTATTCCATAATATTTTCTTCTTTCTCACTTTCTTTCTTCCTTTTTCTTTCATTCAGCTTTGTTCCAGATATAATGACAGTTACTGGACATACTTTATTTGAATAAATTCAATAAATTTATTACCATTATAGAGTTTAATATCAAGCAGATTTATCTCCTTGAAAAATATTGATCAAATGCCTACTGTGTGCTAGACTTAATGCTATGTATAGAAGCATGCCTGCAGTAAATAAGAATGAATATAAATCCTTTCCAAGTTTACATTTTTGTGACATGGAATAGATCACACTGAGTATATAAATAATGAAATCTATCCATGTGTATTTCCAGGCTGTGATAAACATTAGAAAGAGAAACTATAATGAGCCATGAAATAGTAAATACCAAATCATAACTTAGTTTTGAAGGAATTTCAATGGTGTTAGTACATATGTGTGATTACTCTCATTTTTAGCAATGAGATAATAGCGGTATCTACATTAATAAAAGCAATACACTACACCTCTGTGACATCCACCAGTTAATCAAGTTCAGTAAGCATACATGTAACACATTAATTTTAATTAATTAATTAATTAATTAATTAAAGATGGCGGGTTAATTTGCATATGCAGGCACAAAGTGAAAACTGAAGGCTCTGGGCCAAGCAAAGACTGAAGACTGAAGACTGAAGAAGCTTGGCTTCTCCACTGTGGCCGGAGCAAAAACCTGGGTCCCAGGTGCCAGAGGAAAACTAGTGCCAGTAGGACAAGTCAAGCTCCTGCAGATTTGTTTTTTTTTTTCTATATGATATACATTGTTTTGATTAAATCTAGAAATATTTAAATGTGCTCCCACCCTCCCCGGCATAAGTTTAATTTAAAAAAAATAATCAAATTAAACTATATATATATATATATATATATATATATATATATATATATATATATATATATATATATATATATATATATATATATATATATATATATATATATATATATATATATATAAAGAGCCAGGATCATAACATCCATAACAACCAGAGGCTCGACCATTCACCAGGATGCACATGAAGCAGGCAAGCAGGCTGAACTGCTGACCTCTAGGAGAGAGAGAGAGAGAGAGGTGGGGCTGATCAGCAATAGCAGTGGCTGCTGGCAAGGTCCAGATAGAGAAGCAGCGTGATTAGACCCTGCTTCTTCTCTCGGTCTCACCAGCAGCCAAGCCTTCTCTCTCTCCCAGGGGTAAGCAGTTCAGCTTGCTGGCCAGAAGCCTGGGGCGGCTGCTGATCAGCCCCACCTCTATGATCAGGCCCAAAGATAGGCCAGGAGATACTGACTGCATAGAAATCAACCAATCAGAACCAAATCTGAGTGAAGTGTGAGGAGCCAATGACTGCCTAGGAGGCAGAGCTTTTAATGCTGACTGCATAGAAACTGACCAATCAGAAACAAATCTGGGTGAACTGAAAAGGCAGAATCTAAGGTGTGGGCTGAGGAAGGGTTTTGAGGGAAACAGCTATTTGGTATAAGGTATAAGAAAGTAATTCAATTTGTTATGACTGGCTTGGCAATATAGTGCATATGGCTGGCTATCAGTCCAGATAGAGGGTTTATGTGTTTTTGTCTGCCAAGAGCATCTCTTGCTGAAAAAGGCTCCCTACCCCATTTAAGCAATCCTACCCTATATAATCTATCTATAATAATAAAAGGGTAATATGCTAATTAGACTGGGTCAACCTGCCATCTTCCAGATGTCTGACTTCCTTCCAGACAAAGTCATGGTGGTGGGAGTTGAGGCATAGGCACTTAGGGGAGATCACACCACCAGGAGAGGGTAGTTAGGGGTGATATCAGGCCAGCAAGGGAGGGCAGTTAGGGGTGATCAGGCAGGCAGAGAGGTTAGGGGCTATCAGGCAGGCAGGGGAGCAAGGTCAGGGTGATCATGCCAGCAGGGGGCCAATCAGGCCAGCAGGTAGAGGGATTAGGGGCGATCAGGCAGGCAGGCAGAGAGATTGTGGTGATCAAGCAAGCAGGCAGGTGAAAGGTTAAGAGCCAGTCATCCCAGATTTCGAGAGGAATGTCCAACTTCCGGTTTAGGCGCGATCCTTATGGCAGTTGGACATCTTCCGAGGGGTCTCTGATTGAGAGAGGGTTCAGACCAGGCTGAGAGATCCCCCTCCCATACATGAATTTCATGCACCGGGCCTCTAGTAGTCTTATGTTATGGTACACACAGATATTTTCTGATTATTCTCTTCCACTGATTGCTTGACTTTAAATTTCTTAACTTTTAGGAAATCTCACAAAGCATCAAGAAGGAAGGATAAAACAAAAACATTATCGATGACATGAATGCAGGTTGAGAATTATAATTGCCAATGATTAATGTTTATCTTAAAGCTAAATTCTAATTGATGATAAGTAGAATCATTTCTTTTACTTTAATAATATAGTATATTTCCAGGAGAATCTATGGCCTCACAATATAAATTCAATTTCAGATGTTACCAGTTTCAGATGTTATCAGTTTATAATAAAGATTAAATTTATTTTTGTGTTTTGTATATTTAGCTGAAAGGCATTATTTCCAAACTGTTAATTGGAATATCTTATTTATAATTTAAAAGTTAAAATCTCACAGATGTGAATAATTTTTCACATTTTTATTTGGTAGTCTAGATGCATATTAAGCAACAGAAAATGTATATTACACAAATTGTTCTGATACCTCAAAAGTACAATTTAGAAAATGAAATGGATAATAAGACACTATTGTCTTAAAAAACTCACTTCATAGCACAGCCATGAAGTCTTGTTATGGTATTAATTAGAAATAACGAGCTTTGTCTGAAAACTTTGTTATTGTGTCTCAAAGTGGTTGTAAATAATAGAACTCTGAAGAGCTAATAAGAAATGACAAATGTGTTAAATTATATGGAGAAACACTAAAGAGCAAAGTTTCCCCCTATTATGTACTACCACCAAAAGGAAAAGTATTGTCACAAATTCTCTTTCAACTACAGTAATATAAAACACAATATTTAAGCTGGTAAATTGTTTTAATGTCCTAAGGTAAATAGCAATTGTTTAACATAGACCAACATTGTATTTCCACAAAATAACAACAAAAATTATTGCTAAACCATAGGCTGCCTCTTATTAGCTGTGATTTTTAAAGACAGAAAAGTAAATTTCACAAGTATATTAATGTCAAGAGGTCATGTTTTGAAGGTTCCAATTATAAGAGATGACTGTTAAAATAACCAGAAGTGAAGGAAAATAATATAGTTGATTTTTATGAAAGCAAATTTTCAAAGACAGTGACATCTCTTTTTGCTTATAGGATATAAAAGCAGTTTCTTTACCCAGTTCCACAGTAGTAAGAAGATTAAACGTGTAAATGCATGCAAATTTCCTCCTCCCAGACTCATCTCTGCTCTCCAATCATATACCAATTTCCTGCCATGAAAAATGATTCAGAAAAGCTGAGTACAAAAACAATTAATAATCATAACTCATTTTTTACTTACCCATCACAATCATAATAAAGATCTCACAGAATAGAAAGAAAAGATGCTTGAGATAACGACTCCTCAAATATATTCTGGACAACAAATATCTTTAATATATTTGAGGATAGGGGGAGGTTAGTTTTCAGAAATACCTTAAGTAAGCTGATTAAATGAAGCTAAGAAAAGTTTCTTTAGTACTTCTCAGATTCTTTGGTATGTAGGATGATTACAGAATTTCAGAAGTCTCGTAAATGGTATTTTTGAATCTTGATATTCTGACATAAGCAAATTATAAAACAAGTAAAAACAAAATACCTCTTATATTACTTAATCTAGTTTCGAATATTCTCTTTTATTACTTAATCTAGTCTCAAAATTCTTGAAAGCCTATTTAAATGAAATATGTAGCCCCGTTAGCCTAGAAAATTCATTAAAACATGTATTCCCTCATTCATTCCTCATCCAATACATACATATAGATGCTGTGTAGTATATAAAGCCCAGAGCAGGGTTAGTCACCAGGATTATTCTACTCATCTCTGCATAAGAAACACGTGTGCCCTCTGCCTTCAGGAAGCACACTTCCTAGTGAGGAGAAACAGGTATTAAATGAGGAAGCAATATATAAACAAGTAATCTCAGATTATGAAAGAAATACAAACAATAACTGCTGGATGGAAATTAAAGGTGGGTGAGCAGACAGTTCTGTTAATTTCACTGTTTAGGAAGGACCTTTCTGAAGGCAGAGAATGAAAAATATTTTGGTCTGAGAGCAAAGGGTGCATGCCCTTGACCCTGGAGGTTTCCACAGACATGTGCAAGTATCATGAGTTTGCAATGCCGACATCTAGTCCATTATTCAAATGTTTGATAGAATGTGGCTTCCAAGCAAAAAAAGTCAAAGAACTTACGTGTTTCTAAGTAACGTGTCCTGGAGAGTAGGAACTGCTAGTGGCTTACGCTCTATGAATGCACACAAACTCTTTCAGGAAGTCCCAGTTTCTTCCTGGCAAAATCCACTTAAAAAAACAAACAAACAGGTAAGTACTTGTTTGTTTAAAAAGCACACAAATAGAAACTACTGGTGAAATGACATTTATATTCTTAAGGTCTTAAAGTCACACAGTGGATAGATGTGGCCCACCTCATCACATTCATGCAAGACCAGGTTTTTCCCTTAATGTGGATTCCGGCCTACCTGCATGCGAATACATATACTGGAGACTCAGGTTGTTATTCCAGAACCAGTTTGTCAGGTTTTTAAAGGGGGCATATGAAAAACTGGCGTGTTAACTAGCTCCCCTGGTGGCATTTAGGCACACTGACTTTTAGCCTAAGTGCCATGTGTCTGCCATCCTAAGTGCTGTCGCAAGTGAACAGCGGGGGATGATATAGAGGTCATTTGATTTCCACCAAACATGAGCAACTGAAAATAAAATCTGGAGCATTTCTTTTCTTTTCTCAGTATGATTTTCCCTTTAGTTTTTATTTATTTATAAATTGTATTAAAATAATGATGCCAAATGAATAATAACACTGCTATGGTCTGGATATTTGCCCCCCAAATTTGTATATTTAAACCTTAACCCCATAGATAATGGTATTACGAGGCACTTAAAACATGGAGCCTTTATAATTGAGGGTAGTGCCTTATCAAAAAGACCCCATAGAGATCCCTTGCCTCTTCCATCATATGAGAACATAGCGAAATGGTATTGGATATGAACCAACTTCTGGAACTGAAGGATATAAACTTTTGTCCAATCTATGCTATTTTATCTTAGCAGCAGCTTGAATGAACTAAGACAGATACACTCCCAGAGATATTCAACATAAAAAATAGAAGAATATATAAAGAAATATATTTAAAGTATATATATGTACATATATGTGTGTATATGTATATATATACATATATATTCAAATTGTATAGATACACACAGACAACAATTTATTCAACCATTCATTCACTAAACACAGATTTTATTGACTATTTCAGAAATGATGCCAGTCACTGAAGGCATAGTGAAAGGACATAGTATTGGACTTAAAGAAGTCTGAGTTACACTTTATAATAGAAATCCTTTAAAATAACGGAACTATAATCTTAGCATTGGTGAAAGGAATACAATGATTTGATTTATCAAAGTGAAAATACTCCTAAGTGGCAAGACTAGCATATTATTGTCCTAGAAATATGTAGTGCCATCTAACAAACATGACTATAAAAGGTAAATACATAATACATATATGATAGATAGATGATAGATAGATAGATAGATAGATAGATTATATAGATAGATGAATGAATAGATAAATAGATGATTAGATAGATAGATAGATAGATAGATAGATAGATAGATAGATAGATAAATGATAGAGAGATAAAATAAATAATCCTTGGTTTGTGGAACCAAATAGAAAAAAAAATATCTTTGAGGATATATTGCAGATTTGTATTCCTCTGATACAGCAGTGTGCAGTCCAGTTCTTAGGAATTTACCTCTTTTTAGGTTTAGATTTTTAGATTTATGCTGAGAATCCTGAATATCCATGGAAGTCAATATTTGAATATTTTTAGCTATAACTGTTCTGCCTACGTGTTCCCAATACTGATAACAAAGATGATCCCTATCCAATCCATACAGACATAAAAATCAGAAGTAGAACAACTGGCAAACACTCAAATATTTGAGAATTCTCTGACATTCATTTCTTTCGCTTAGGTTGTTCATCTTTAACTTGGCTAAATATTTTTGGAAAAGATTTATTTTTTTAAAGAGGCCAAGATATAATAGGGCAAATGTTTATATAGATCTTCGAGGTTTCCCTTATGTCATCTTCTTGTGAAGAGAACACACTGTATTTCTTGTTGATGTTGCTGATTAGTAATTAAAGAAATCTGAGCTAACACTCAGACACCCAAAGGGATGAAAATGAATGACTGCACACTAGTTTAGGCAGAGGTTTAAGGATGTAATTTATTTATGAACTGATGAATTAATTCATGAGAATCTGGAAGTGATTAGGGGATTAAGATTCTTTGTACTATAATCTTGCTTAAAAAATGGATAGTTTAGAGGTTTTAGTCAGCTGAAGATTAAGACTACTAGATAAAAACCAGTTTTTTTTTATTATTTTGATTCACAATTATTTTGAAGCTTATTGTGTGAACTGCCTTCTACCTGTCAAAATCAATATAATTTGAGGACAAATATATTTCACAGAAATAAGTTTATATTTCAAACAACCTCCCTGTTTATTTTTTTTAGGTCAAGTATTTCTTCAATAAGGAAGAAATAATGTGAATATGAATCTATGATAACAGAATAAGCTCCATGGAAACATCAGTTAACAAAATAGTGATGCAAAATCTCTCTCTCTCTCTCTCTATCTCTTTTTTTTGTCATTTAAAACTGCTGCTGCCTGAGTCCTTCTTTTGAAAGTGTCGAACAGATAAACTTTATTTATTTTACAGAAGATACTAATTAGGATAAGAAATGTTCAGAATCTCAAAGATACTTACACCCTGAAGAGTTGTCTTAAAATCCCATATATTTTTAGTAGAGAAAAAAAAAAAAAGTAAAGCTATTAAGGGGATATTAAGGTCTTATCATGAGGCAAAATCTGTTGTTTTACACATAGTTTAGATCAGCAGATGGCTTGAGTTTCTGCTTCTATTCCCAGTCTGATATCCATACTCATCACGGGAGAAATGTATCATTGGCCAGCAACACCACTGACAGTAGTTAGAGAAATGCCATCTTTTTTATTCTTCAAAGCTCTGAGTGGGTTCTCTCCATCCTGATGTCTAAGATGACCTCATAGCTGACATCATTAAATATGAAAAACCCCAAATATTCATATAAATAAATCCAAGAAATGGATTAAAATTCAGAGTTGTAACCTTATGTCTTCTAAAAACCCCTGAGTTAGCAAAGCAGGCTCTCTTTTCTAGCCTCTATCCAAGAATTAACTTCCACAGAATTTTAGCTCCACCAGTTCAGTGACTCTTTTACCAGTTGTTAGTGTGAATTATTTATTTTCATAGGGGTTCCAGGTGCTTAGGAAGTCAGAGTTTTCTGAGGGATGGCACCCATTCTATATCTTCCCGGAACATGGGATTTTTAAAATGAACATTTTCTGATTAATGTAGAAGGAATGGAGCAGCACATTAACAAACTAAGGGCACCTGCTTTGCAAGGTTATTGTTGTTAAGCTGCTCATAGGATCTGATTTAGGAAACATACAATAGATTTGTTGTAGTAGAGAGATAGTTTGGCAAGTGGCTTGCTTGGGGCATTTGAGCATAGAGGTCTGAGCTGCTGAAAGGCAGAATGAGGGCTTTTATTGCCTGGGGAGGTATTGGGGAAGTGATCCTTGGGAAGAAGAGAAGGGAACACAATGAAACTCATCTGCTGATGGGCGCTTACGCTAATTCCAAATCTTAGCTATGGTAAATTGTACTGCTATGAACATAGGGGTGCATATATCCTTTCTGATTGGTGTTTCTAGTTCTTAGAAATGGAATCACTGGGTCAAATGGGAGTTCCATTTTTAAGTTTTTGAGGAAACTCCATATTCTTCTCCACAGTGACTGCACCACTGCATTCCCACCAGCAGTGCACAAGGGTTCCTTTTTCTCTGCATCTTTACCAACACTTCCTTTGATTACTTATATCATTCTCTTTATCTGCACTTTTTCTCTCTAAATCAGAGATAATATTACCATTACTGCATGTGGTGGTTGTGAAGATTAAATGGAATAAACCAGGTAAAATACTTGACCCAAAATAAATGTCCAATTACTTTTTTTTGGAATTTTACATAAGATCATTTCCTCTTGATATGGCTTAGGAAATGCATCTATTTAGAAATATGTATTTGTGCCTATTTCTCCAAAATATCAGAGGAATAGAATGCCAGATACAATTGTAACAACTAAGAAATTTATGTTGTAATAAGCAAAGCACCGCTTATATTCCAGCTGTGAAACTTCAAAAATGCTAATGAAGTCAGTGTGATATTATTTGACTGGAACAGATATTCAAAGTTTATGTAAGTCTTTGGCTCTCAAATAATATTTGGGTGTTAAAATAGATACATAAAATTATGTTGTCTCATATTAGAGCATTAAGCAAACCCTGTTGTACTTGTTAATTAAAGCTTTGAAAATGTTAACACCAGACAGTTTAAGTGTCAGCAAACTGTGAACGTGGCTAATTAAAATGTAAAAGGAATATTTGCATGATGGTTTTTACAGGAAACATGTTTATATTTAACTTATGAGGAGGACCGATCATTCAACTGGAATGCCCTAGTGTGGCCTTAACAATTGTTCCCCCTTGACTTCTGTTCTGAATGGTCTGTGTTTATATGTACTCTGTTTATAGGTATGTGTTCTGAATTCAAAAAGGATGTCCCAAATTCCCCAATTAATTTTTCTTGTTGTTAATCTTCACTGAGTACATTTTCCCATTGATTTTTAGAGAGAGTATAAGGGAGAAGGAGAGATACAGAGAGGGAAACATCAATGTGAGAGAGACATACCAATTGGTGGTCTCCCTGATGCACCCTGACCAGGGCAGGGGTTCAGCCTACAAACAAGATATGTGTTCTTGCCTGGAATAGAAGGCAGGAACCTCAATCGTGGTCTGATGCTCTAACCACTGAGGAAAACCAGCTAGGATTCCCCAATTCATTTTATAACAAAAATATCTGACGCAAATGTGGACATACGAGTTTGACCATTTTTATTTCAATTTATAATAATACATTTCCTACCCCCCAAAAATGCAGTCATTGAAGATATTTAGACATTCACTTGGGCTATGCTTTCTGCTAAAGTATCCTTTATCTAATAAAAAAGTAATAGGTAAATTTACCATATATCTGCTATACCCACAAGCCATGCCCACCAGCCAATCAGAAGCAAGTATGCAAATTAACCCAACCAAGATGGCTGTGGCCATGGAGAGAGCAAGATACTTGGGTTTCCCCAGAAATGGAGGAAGCCAAGCTTTCTGCCTGACCTGGCCTGCCTTGGCCTCCACTGAAGGCTACAAAGGTTCAATTATAAAATTAAATAAATCCTGACAAAAATGGCAGCCAAAAAGCTCAAGAGAGCAGAAGGCTTCAGATGCCCCCAGTGATAGAAGAAGCCAAGTTTCTGCAGGCCTGGCCTGCCTTGGCCTCTGCTCAAGACTACAGAGTTTCAATTATAGAATATAAATAAATACCAGGTATCAGGGCATCTGCTTGTGTAGCCTGGGGGTGTGGCCAGCCTGCGAACCACCACAGGTCCTTCACAAAAGGTGCCCCACATCTCAAGGGAGCCTCTATCCTGATCTGGGATACCCTTCAGGGAAAACCAGCTGGCCCCCATTCTTGCACCAGGTGTTTATCCTATATAAACCTATCTAATAAAAGAATAATATGCAGACTGACCATCACTCCAACACACAAGATGGCTGCCCCCATATGGTCAAAGATGACTGCCCCCATGTGGACACAAGATGGCCACAAGAAGATGGCCAGCAGGGGAGGGCAGTTGGGAGGAACCAGGCCTGCAAGGGAGGGCAGTTGTGGGTGATAAGGCCAAAAGAGGAGGGCATTTGGGAGGGACCAGGCCTATAAGGGTGGGCAGGTGGGGCAAACAAGCCTGCAGGGGAGGGAAAATAGGGGTGACCAGTTCAGCAGAGTAGGAAAGTTGGGGATACCAGGCCTGCTGCAGGAAGCGCAGTTAGGGGCAAACAGGCCATCAGGGGAGCAGTTAGGCATCAATCAGGCTGGCAGGGGAGTGGTTAAGGGTGATCAGGCTGGCAGGAACAAGCAGTTAGAAGCAATCAGGTAGGCAGGCACTCAAGCATTTGGGAGCCAGCAGTCCTGGATTATGACAGGCAGTCTGACATCCCGCAAGGGGTCCCAGATTTAAGAGGGTGCAGGCTAGGCTCAGGGAAACACACACCCCATGCACAAATTTCATGCACAGGGCCTCTAGTCATATGATAATATTAGAGGACACCATAAGTCCATTTTATTTTAACATTTAAGTTTTATTTGACAGTTTTGCAGAAGTTTATCCTTTTTTTTTTTCATTAAAAGCTGCACATTCATATTTTATATAGTTTTCACTGCTTTTAAATGATGTGGCATGGTAACAACTGATAGATCTTCCCTTCCTCCAACTGGTGGACAGAGTATGATGTAACCTGCATCTGCGGCTAGGACATTCCCAAGACATTGAAGCACCAATCAGTGTGTGCCCAGTGCCCTGAGTCCCACCCCTTTTCATTCCTCCCTGGGCCCCACCCCTTCCCTTTCCTCCCCTCAAGAGGCATGTTCACCTCTGCACATGTTGCTGTTCTCCCCAGTCTGCAACATAGCCTGGCTGGTCCTTCTCCTCCTCCTTCTCCTCTAATCCTGGTTTTGCTATCTCACTCATTAGTGCAGAATAAACTTCATCTTTTAGCATGCCCTGGCTCCAACTCCCGTTTCCTGTGCCTCAAACCTTACATGGGGGCTGCCATCTTGAAACAGCAAGTCCAACACCTCTCTTTAAATAGTTACTGAAACCTCCCATAGCCCACCCCCTCAGGTCAACCTGGTGTGGCAGTGCTCCTCCTCCTCCTCTGGACCATGGCCTTCTGCCTGCTCCACCACCCCCACCCTATCGCCTTCTCAGACCCGGTCCAAGATGCAGTGAATACGGCCTTTAAGGTATTAATGCCCATGAGGAGCCGGCAGAGTAAGCCCGCCTTCAACAGAAGGTGAATCTGCAAACCCAACCCTTAGTTGCAACTCTGAGGCCAATGGCAATCATGCATGGTCCAAAGGGAACTGTGCGTAGTGGGGTGCAACGAGAGGATGAACGCAATTTGGAGGATGCTTCAAGTATGGAAATGAAGGCCACTGAGCAGAGCATTGCCCTGGTCCCTGGCTCCCACCAAGCCCTGCCTGGCATGCAATAAAAGTGACTGCCCCTGGAAAAGTGAAGGGCCCTCTACATCTCAGCATAGAGGGGCTGCCCTTCCAGGTCATGACCCACTGCTGGCCATGACTGAAGACTGGCCAAGACTGAAGATGCCCAGACTCGATGACCCCCATCACCCTCACCGAGTCCAAGATAACTCTCAAGGTATCAGATAAGCCCGTCTCCTTTCTGGTCAATACAGAGCTATCTTGTCTGTCCTGCTCTTTTTTTTTTTTTTTTTTTTTTTTTTTTCAGGGTCCTTTTTCCCTTCTACAATCTCGGTTCTGGCTATTGTTGACAAATCACTTTTTAATTCTCTGAAAACACCTCTGGCCTCAGCATCTTCTCACCCCACCCCCTCCCCCACTCCACCCTTCCTAGAGAACAACTTTCTACCAGCACAGGCTTATCAGAAATTTAGATATTTATCTCTAGGGAAAAAAATGGCAGTTTTAAAAATCAAGTGGCTAGAGGCCTGGAAACAGGCATCAGGGCCTGTCCCCCCCCCCCCCCCCCCTGCCTTTTCTAAATATTTTAAATAGCATACAATACTGAAACATTCATTGCTAGACATGTTTAGAAATATTTAATGGAAGGTATGTTGAAAGAAAGAAAGATGTTCTAAAGTTAAATGTTGACAAGGATTGTAAAAGGACCCAGACGAGCAGGTGTTCAGAGACTCATAGGTTTGGCCAGGCCTTACCCAGAGACCTCTGACCGTGCTCGTTAGAACCCAGCTCTCTTCTCCAGTATGTAGGTGAACTCCTCTTCTGCAGCCTCTCCCTGTATATGTCTCAGAGGCAGACAGCTGGCCTCCTCAACTTTCTAGGGGACAAAGGACACTGTGTGTCCCCTGCCATTAAACAACTGTCAGCCTCCACTGTCATTTACTTGAGGATCTCTCTGATGCCCAATTCCCGAGGACTGACAGTTGACCAAACACAAGCATTATGAGATCTACAGTCTCCGACTTCTGCGGAACAGATCTTGTCCTTTCTAGGGCTGGTAGGCTTCTTCGCCATTGGATCCCAAACTAGCTAAGCCCCTACATTAGGCCACGGAAGAAACACCAGTAAGCCACCTCTCATCACCCTCCCTTGTTAGCCAGGATTTTCCTAAGCTCCAGAATACCCTTTGAGCATCTTTCTCTCTCTCCCAGACATCTCTAGGCTGTGAGAACCTCTTTCCACGTCCCGAGTGGTTCAGGGTTCCCAGGTCAGGGTTCGGTTCTGAAGGAGGCCGCACACAAACGAAATGAGAGACTAGAAAACATTAATTTGGCGATATTGGGGGGCCAGGCGGGAGCCTTCCTCTAGTGGGAAGGACTGCCATTTGCTCTGGCATTTTTCTCCCTTTTATTAAGGCTTTGGGACACACCCCCAGCCTTTAGGCAGGAAATAACAGAAATTAACATGATACAAACAGGTAGTTTCAACTAAACAATGAGTAATCAGCTCTGACCTTTCAGAGCAATTAAGGTTTGCCAGCTTTCTGGCCTTCCCTTTACATCCACCTAGTGAGAACAATTACATCCACCTGGTGAGAACAATATTTGGTCTGGACACTAGGCCTTTCCCACTATTCACTGATGAAAGACAGGGAATAGCTATGGGGGTCCTCACCCAGCCTCCACGGCAGTGGTTCTCAACCTTTCTAATTCTGCGACCCTTTAATACAGTTCCTCATGTTGTGGTGAACCCCAACCATACTTCATAACTGTAATTTTGCTATTGTTATGAATTATAATGTAAATACCTGTGTTTTCCGATGGTCTTAGGTGACCCCTGTGAAAGTGTCATTCGACCCCCAAAGGGGTCGTGACCCAGAGGTTGAGAACCACTGCTCTAGTGTTCAACCTTCACCCCGTAGCTTACCTGCCCAGACAGCTTGATCCCACGGTTTGGGGACGGCAGTCCTGCCTCTGGGCTCTGGCTGCAGCCTCTGCTCTCTCCAAGGAGGCCCAGCAGTTCTGCCTCCAGTAACCCTTACAGGTCTTCTCCACCCATAGACTACAGGATCTTCTGTCCCACCCATCCTTATCTCTCCTTGCCCCCTCTCACATGCAGGGAACTCCATCTCCTGTTCCTCGAGAATCCTGACATCTCCCTGACCCAATCCCCAGCCCTGAACCCAGCCACTCTCCTTCCTGCTGCTTCCACCCAACCCTGTGGCAACGCACTCCTGCCCCGAGGTCGCCGAGGCCCTCACTCAACCTCGGGCAGGACTCTCAGATTCTCCTCTCTCTAATCCCGACTTAACTAAACTGCACATACCCTACCACCCACAATCATTGAGGAAGATACAGAGGATCAATGGCCTCATTAAAATCCATCTAACTAAACTCTCTCTAGAAATTTCCAGCTTCTAGCCATACCTCCTGCCCATGGCACTGATTGAAATCCTGGTTATACTAAGGAGCCCCAACTTCTTAAACCCTTTTGAACTCCTATATGGGAGACCCTTCTGCACAACCATCATCTCCCTACCGACCCTCCTCTCCTGGCTACTTATCTTCCATACCTGCCCATACGCAGGCACCTGCTCTGGGGACACACAGGTTTCGGCCCAAACCAGAACCAGCCGACCAAGACTCCCACGGACCAGCCCTCCAGCCGGGGGACTCAGTGCTCCTCAAGAACCTTACCCCCAGGTTATGTTTCAGCTCCAGGCCCAGAAAAGCAGAAAAAAACAGACAAGTGATGCTGTGCAGCCTCAGGACCAGCTTTTACCTCCCAAGCGACTCAACAGGATGGCTCTCCAGACTTCACCAACCAGCCCCTTGGGGAAATCATGCTGCTGTACCCTTCCTCCAGCACAGAAAACACTCCCATGGCTCTCCCATCATTAGGCCACTGGTATCTATTCCTTTCATTTTGCTCTTTGGCCCCTGTCTCATATGCTGTGTCACTAGTTTTTTGCAGAACAGAATGCAGGCGTTCACCAAGCAGAAGGTGGGAGAGATGTATCTGGCCTTAAACTCAGAACCTAGAGACACCCATGACACCAGAATCTTTGAGACCCCGGTAGATACCTGTGATGATGCCCCTCTCAGCAGGAAATAGCTAGGGAAAATAATGGACCTTCATCCCCTGACCTTGCCCAGATGCTCATTTTTATTTATTTATTTTTTATATCACCAAAAGCCTGCAATGATAGATCCTTCCTTCCCCCAACTGGTGGGCTGAGTAACCTGCATCTGTGGCTAGGACATTCCCAAGACACTGGACCACCAATCAGTGTGTGCCCAGTGCCCTGGGCCCCACCCCTTCCTGTCCCTCCCCTCAGAAGGCTTGTTCACCTCTGCACATGTTGCTGCTCTCCCCAGTCTGGGAGACAGCCCAGCGAATGCTTCTCCTCCTCCTTCTCCTCTAATCCTGGTTTTTCTAGCTTGTTAGTAAGTAATAAGCTTCCTCTTTTAACATGCCTTTGTCTCCTACACCGTTTTCCTGTGCCTGGAACCTTATAACAACTAATAAATATTTTGAAAAATAGCACTGCTGCTATGGGAAAGGGAAAATGTTCCTTCTATTTCCCCTTAGTTCGTCTGCCTGTTGTAATAATCACATTAATATGAGATACATTAGCAGGAGAAAATATATTTTATTGATTTTTTTAGAGAGGAAGGGAGAGGGATAGAGAGTTGGAAACATTGATGAGAGAGAAACATTGATCAGCTGCTTCCTGCATACCCCTTACTGGGGATGTGCCCACAACCAAGGTATATGCCCTTGACCGGGATTGAACCTGGGACCCTTCAATTCACAGGTCGACACTCTATCCACTAAGCCAAACCATTTAGGGCTGGCAGCTGATTGTTACATGCCATTTGAGACTAAGTGATAGGGATCTGGGACTTCAAAGGGAAAGTAATCTCAAAAATGTATACACACACACTTTGAGTCATTCTAAAGACGCTATTAATATATATTTCACTTTTAAATTAAGCTGTCAGCTATACATGTTTTTTTTTTGGGGGGGCACCCTATATATATTGTTAAGTCCAGTGAAGAACCATATCCCATATCATTACTAGTTTATAATATATCTATAAAAGGCATAAATGTATTTAGAGAGATTGCAGAATCATTTTTAACCTGAGGTTTTCATAAAATTGAAATTGCCAAGCAGTACAGGTTTAGGAGGTAATCTCTAAATTTTCACTTTAAACCATTAAACTTAATTTCTAAATAAATTTTATTAAACATTTTTCAAAATGTTAAAATAGATTTAAGTACCACATTTTATTAAAATATGATTTCTTATTGATTTCAGAGAGAGGGAGAGGAGAGATAGAGACAAAAAGATTGAGAGACATACACAGAGAGAGAGGTTATAATTAATGAAAGAGAATCATAGATTGGCTTCCTCTTGCATGCTCCTTACTGAGATTGAGCCCACAACCTGGGCATGTGCTCTGACTGGGAATTGATTCATGACCTCCTGGTTCATGGGTCAATGTTCAACCACTAAGCCACACCAGTCAGAGAAGAAACCAAATTTTGATCTTATAACAAAAATATACAGAACTGAAGTTCCATAAACTTTTTACACATCACTACTTAATTATTTACTTCACAAAAGGCATGTCATTGTAATACCAATATTGCTTTCTGTTGTGATAGCGACATTTCCATAATGTAATGCAAAATAAAATATTTATGCAAAAACAGACCAAGAGGTTCAACGTAAGTTAGCTTAGTTTTATATTAAAGATGGTTTGTTGCTGTCATAATTTTCTGTATTGAAGGAATAATAGATTCATCCATAATATTGCCACTGATAGGTTTGTAATAAAAAATTAAGTCAGGAATATTTTTAAATCATCTTGCTAAACAAGTTACATGTTATTCTGAGAATAGTGAAGTAAGAGGATAAATTAAACTCATTTAATAATATAAGATCCTATTTTTATCAAGGAGAAAACATGTATTTTTAATCTGGAATGCTATAATTAAATTAAGAAAAAAATATTCACATTTTAGTAAAAAAAATTACTTTGCTAGTAACTTAGCTTTTTCCAAATGTGTTATTGATGTTAGGTGGTCACTGTCTCATACAGAGTCTTGAATCAAGTCTGCATCTTTTTTGAGGGAATAAACTTCTCAGGCCTTCTCTGAATCTCTTCCTGCTTTAAAACTGGCAGTCAGCCTTCCCCCAAGCCTTTTGCTTCCTACAGTCCTTTAAAGTGGCCTGTGAGATTATGTTGTACCACAGAAGGCCTTCAAATCTTCATTCACGGATACTCGGTGACTGTTATCAATCTCCCTAATCATAAAAATCTTCTTGGAATAGCACTTCACTGGAGGGAATGAACTTCCTTCATAGAAATGTTTGAATTTCTTCTTCAACTATTAGAGGACCTTAATAATGGGCATAAATGCTCATTTAAACCATCTAAAATTGTTCTTAACTGAATTAAAATCTCTTATCAAAATGCTGTTTAAAGAGAAAATATCCCCGAGGCTATTATAAATTTATTGTTAATATAGCTTCTCATTACTTCTGTAATAAGAGAGTTTTCCTTAAATTCCCAGAATAAGTGAAGAACCTGACTGATATAACACCTTTAGAAAAATCTTTATTTTATTGTGTATCATAGGTATTAATTATTTTTGGAAATCATTCTTGGAAAACAATAAATGATCAATGACCATCTTGGTGCTAAATGTCAGAAATGCAACTCAACCTGACACTTATGCAAAAATAACTGTTCTTTCAAATAATAAAACTATGGGAAATGTAGGGACAAAACAAGACCTCAGGACAAAAATAGCAGCAATACTTCAATATCTTAATAAAATATTCCCTTCCAGCTTTCTCTACATATTTGGAAATAAGGATACTTACAGTAACTAGGTATACATCTGCCAGAAAGTAGCAAGAATCCCAGTGGAGGGTGGCAGCCGGCCCATTCTGGAATTAATGGTCTGGCTCTTCAATGGGCTGGAGTATGTGTTTAACTCACTGTCATTGATCCTGGCCAAATTAATGAATCCAGATAGTCTGAGCATGGAAGATGATAAATCCTAACTGGATCACAGTAGCAGATGAGAGCTGGGCACATTTTATAGAAGAAACAGAACGCTGGTGAGAATGAATGGCATAGATGTGCCTTTCAGCTCCACCAGGGACGTTAGGTATTTATGAGTAATGTCTTTTCCTTTAGACTGTGAAATCTGGTTATGGCTTAATAAGGTCTTTGAAACATCAGCATCTACTAGATGCCATGACGCACGCGCACGCACACACGCACACACACACACACACACACACACACTCAGTAAACAGCACTGTTACTGGAGAAGTGCATGGATTGCCCTTCTTCTTTGCTAAGTGAGAGTGGGGTCTTGGGGTGCCACTATGATTAGAATTTCTGGAGGCAACCAGAATAAGTAGGTTAAACACAATAATATCAGAACCAAATGTAATAGAGTATTAAGATTTATAAGATGGCTTATATTCTGATCAATCTTGTACACAATAGCCATACTATGCCTTTTATTTCTTGGATATAGATAATGTAAATTATTTGATTTATGTTACATTTCAGTTTTTCCTTTGTTATCAATCTTACAAATACAACTGAGCCTTCCTTGTTTTTCAAAATATGAATCAGTGATTCATTTATGTTTCAATTTAATTTAGCATTAGTAAAAATCTAATCATTTTTCTGGTCTCTAAGATTTGTCTTTTATTTTTTAAAATAATATCAAAATAACAGTCATCTTTTATACAAGCTCCTTGTTTCAGCCTATAACCATTCAAGAGACTTTAAAAAACAGGGTAACTTCCAAACGACATTTAGATTCCACAAATATTTTCAGGCACATTAAAATATGATGATTCTTAGCAGTTGGAAAACATCACCAGCACATATGTGTTGTTAACATTTAATAATAATTAAATGTTCACTAGAGCAGGTTACATGATAAATGATTAAAATTTTTCACCAAGGAGTATTTAGATGTTTGCCTTATTAGTTTCTTTTACTAATCCCCTAAGAGAGGATTAGCATTATGTTTCTTATAGCTTTGTAATTTCAGCATTCTTCTCTTCTAATGCCTGGCTAGCTTTAAGGGATATGGGTATCATTTTGCTTTTACATCCTTGTCATTTTATTGCTCTAATAAGTGCTATGCAAAACAAGTCTGAATTATGTCATATATTATGAAGACTTATAACGATCTCCTTTTTCCTTTGCCTTTATTTTCTATTATTGACTTTTCATTTATAGTTCATTCATAATATTTATGTAAATGCCATCAGACATTTTTATTAACTACTAGAGGCCTGGTGCATGAAATTCATGCACAGGATGGGGGGTCTCTCAGCCCGGCCTGCGCCCTCTTACAGTCTGGGGCCCCTTGCTCCTTACCACCTGCCTGCTCTCTGCTCCCTACCAGTTGGCTCACTGCACCTCAGCACTGCCATGGAGATGGGAGAGGCTCCCACCACCGCCACTGCACTTGCCAGTCATGAACTTGGCTTCTGGTTGAGCTGCACTCCCCCTGTGGGAGCACACTGACCACCAGGGGGCAGCTCCTGCATTGATTATATGCCCCCTGGTGGTCAGTGTGCATCATAGCGACCTGTCATTCTGATTCTTCTGCTGTAATTGTTGCTTAGGCTTTTGCTATATAGATTATGTTGGACTGTGGCTAACTTACCTGTAGGTATTTATTATCCCTCACCTCACTTTAGAGATGTGGAAATAGAAGATCCAAGGTGTGAAATACCTTACCCAAAATCGCACAATGAGTACATCAAACAGTACTCATAATTTGTCTAGTTCGCTGAATTTAACATGATATAAATTAATTAAGATGACCCATTTTATGCAATGCACTGCTCTAGGTGCTAAGTACATAGAGATGTGTAGTATTCAAGGCTTAGAGATCACTGTGCCTGAAAAGCAGAGATTGAATCTAGAGTATGGGAAGATCACCAGAAGCACATTACGTACATCTTGTGTTACCAATGGTAAACTCCGTGAATTTCCTTTTATTTTATAAAAGTATTCCGCTAAACATTTTTTATTACATTTTTATTGATTCTTTACAGAGAGAAAGAGAGAGGGATAGAGAGTTAGAAACATCAATGAGAGAGAAACATCGATCACCTACCTCCTGCACAACTCCTACTGGGAATGTGACCCCAACTAAGGTACATGCCCTTGACCAGAATCAACCCTGGGACCCCTCAGTCTGCAGGCTGATGCTCTATCCACTGAGAAAAACCAACTAGGGCCTATTAAACATTTTTAAAAGTCTTATTTTCAGTATGCTGATTTATAATATTTTGAGGAAAACACATAGCCTTTAATTGTTTCAAATATTTCAGATCTTCTCATTCACAACTTTTAAGATTTAAATGGAATATATTTAAACCAAGTCATTTTAATTTCTCCATCACTGTAAGTTCATTTGTCATATATATATTTGTATTGATTATAGAGAGAGGAATGGAGAAGAAGAAAAGCTATAGAAACTTCAATTATAAGAGAGAATTATGGATTAGCTGCCTCCTGCATGCCCCATACTGATATCAAGCCCTCAAACCCTGCATATGCCCTGACCGGGAATAAAACAGTTATCTCCTGGTTCATAGTTCTATGCTCAACCACTGAACCATGATGGCGTGGCATTGTGTCCACTTTAATGTAATACTTTCCTGCATGAGAAAAAATTAGAGGGAAGCCTAAGATTGGAAATCCCAGAGAAAATTGTTTACTTGCTTATCCACTTTTTAAAATTTACTTATGCATTTATTCAATTTGGGAAATACTCCTTGAGAAGAACCTGGCAAAAAAAAAAAAAGAATATTTTTCATTTGAGACTGAAATTTTTTGGGTCAGGGATGGTCTGGACATAGTGTTTGAAGCAAAATTTCTGGGCCGGACTAGCCCTCTGTTATTATAAAGAACAAAATTATCTCTCCCCGGGCACATTTGCAAGAGGAAGCTCCTCGAAAGTACACTCACTCTGCAGCTATTGAAATGAAGCGCACTGATGTCAGGCAAAGGACTGTGCAGCTGGTGCCATGGGAGGAAGACAGTCAGATCCTTTCTAATGGGAAAATGAAGTCAGACCAAGCTTGCCTCCTTTCTTTTACTAAATGTAATTATGTAAACCGCAAAACTCTATTATAGACGATGTTTATAATTAGCACTATTTCCCCCTTAATTTTAAATAAAGCGTGTCGGTTGTGAATGTCATGCTAACATATTTTCTACAGATGCTATAAACAATGAACAATCAGAAATCCATTTGGATTGCGTTTGTGGTTATTATTTCGAATTGTGAAAACTCATAATAAAAATTAATGTAATGAATAAACACCATTATGTGTTGATAAACATCATACTCCTTCAATTTCAGACAAAGCCAAAGAATATTAATCAGATATTTGGCTCAAAAACAATGACATCAAATAGGATTTCTAGTATGTAGTGGGCTTCCCTCATAGTCCACTTTTATAAAGACCATTGAAATGATTTATGATATTCATAGCTCAAAGTTTTCAGAATTTCTAATTAACATATTTATAAAATGCAAAGGGACATAAAATATTAGCTTGGTAGTGAGTTAAGTGGTTTGATTTCAAGAATCTTGCCCTCAAGTAAACAAATTAATCTTTAGTGGTGTCATTAATGAGGTTCTAAGTTTCCTTTCAATTTCAAATTTACATAAACTATGAATTATGAAAAGTGATGATATAATTTGTTAGAGACAGATGTAAATAATAGACAAGCAGTGTACATTGACTTTTCATATTCTAAACAATAACAGGCATTCGTTTGATTTGAGAAGCAGCTGGTGAGTTTAGGTAGAAGTGTATATATATTATCTAGATGAGGCCCTATTATTTACTGTATAATCATAAACTAGCAATTCATTATCTTTGCTCATTGGTTTTCTCACCTATGAAATAGTAGGCATTCAATAGTCTCAACAATGATTTCATGCTATACCTGTCATCCATCACCTGTGCATTGACATAGATATAAATAACCCTAAAATCTTTTGCTATATGTGTCAATATTAAAACTGAAAGTAGCCAAAACCGATTTGGCTCAGTGGATAGAGCATCAGCCGCAGACTGAAAGGTCCCGGGTTCAATTCCAGTTGAGGGCGTGTACCTTGGTTGCAGGCACATCCCTAGTGGGAGATGGGCAGGAGGCAGCTGATCAATGTTTCTAACTCTCTATCTCTCTTTCTTCCTCTCTGTAAAAAATAAATAAAATATACTTAAAAAAAATGAAAATGAACTCCAAAGTTAAAAAAGAAGTCACTTTTATGCCATTAATAGCAGGGTGTGTATACAGTTATGAGACTTGACTGTATAATTATAAAGAGATGTGGTTGCAATAGTAAGCAAGTTTAAGGGTTTATAAATGATCAATAGAAACTCTTTAACTCACAGCTAAATCTTCCTTCATATAATGATCTTACATAAAACTTTAGGTGTTGGATATTCCATTGTATTCTCCACTATCTCCACTATCATAAGATACGTGTTTAATATATGCTTTTTTTTTTTTTCCAAAAAGGGCATGATGAGAAACAATTTATTTCCATTAGTAGAGACTGTTAGTGAGAACTATTTTTATTCCATCAACATCTACACTAGCTTAGGAAAAAGGGAAGAAACTTGTTACAGAGACAAAGAAGGCCTAATTCAGGAAACAAATGGCTCTCAAAAACGGATTGAGCTGAGACTGGTTTGGCTCAGTGGATAGAGCGTCGGCCTGCAGACTGAAAAGTCCCAGGTTCGATTCCCGTTGGAGGCATGTACCTTGCTTGAGGGCACAACTCCAGTAGGGGGCGTGCAGGAGGCTGCTGATCGATGTTTCTCTCTCACATCTATGTTTGTATCCCTCTCCCTTCCTCTCTGTAAAAAATCAATAAAATATATATATTTTTGAAAATGGATTGAAGCTAGGCATCAGGAGCCCATGCATTTTCTCTCCCTCCCTGCTCTTTTCTGCATTCCTGCTTTGCCTTTGTCTCCTTAATAAATGAGTATTCCTACTGGTCCCTTTCTCAAGTTACAAGTGGGATTTGTTCAATACTCACTTCCCGAGTTTTAATGTCATTGTTCCAATCACTCAGGGATGAATGATCTACTATTTTTATTCCCAATTTTAAATCCCTGTGAAAGGGACTGATTGGCACATCTTATAATCACCTTCCCTTTACCCCTCAAGAATACTTGTTAATGTATATTAATATTTCAACGAGATGACTTTACAGAGGTGCCCAACAGCATATGTATGAGGAGATCAGTTCCTAGAAATGAGGCCCTGATAGGCAGCTGGTGGGTTCCATGGATGCCAAGGATCTGTGACCTAAGGTATTATTACATGTATTACCATGTTTCATGATCTGGTGGCTTCACTCACTCCTCAAATCCAGCTGGGCGGCAAATAGATTTTTGAATCATCATAATTCATTTACTCTATTTCTCGACATTTTGTAAGAGTCTGAATGACTCTAACTAAGCTCCACATAAGACCCTATTTATACAATGAGCAAAACTTCTGTCATTTTTCATTTGCGTTGTAGCTGTGACCTGGCAGGCCTCCCATCCCTCTCGATGATATACTTTATTGAAAGAGTAAAAGTGCTGGAAGGTGAAATACAATGAAGGTCATCGCACAGCTGTCAATGTCATTTTAGTTCCTGCTGGGATTTCCGGTTTGTCAGAAGTTGCCAGAAGTCAAGAGAACTGTTTGAACTATGTATACATTCTACACACCAACTGGGGCCACTGGGTACCCATGTAACCCCTAAGAGCAGTGCCAAATGTTTCATGCTAGACAATACACACCCCGAGAATGGCAGTTCTGTTCAAGGAGAGCTGCGTGAAAGGAATAGGGGTCTATCTCTATGAAAAGCATGAACCTGAATTTCATCTGCTTACATAGAATTTCAAATTGCACAATTCTCTAGTACAGTGCCTCAGACTTTGCAATAAAATTGGATGCTTTGTGATAGATTTCTGAAGTACAGTGCTAATGTTTTTGACAAAAAGTGGTGTATCTTCAAAGTTTTGCATCATGCATTTATATCCTGCAGCCTTCAATGATGTTAAGTCACCTTCTCAATCAATAAATGTTCCTGAAAGGCAAAGCCATCATTACTTTTATGTAATATTTGCCGGCAGGATCTTGATTTGGAGAAATTCTTCCTTTATGAAATAATTTAGAGCACCATAATTCCTTATTGATCTATTCATAATCTTTGATAAGCTAACTTATTACGTATCTTTGGAAATGAGACAAGGTCTATCAGACCAATAGAATGCACTGAGGCTAAGAATTATTAGCATTATCAAATCATGCTGAGGGAACATTCAGAATCTCAGATTCATTAGATGAAATGTTCATGAGTCACTCTGATCTCCACTTTATCATAGCTAAGCAGTATTGATTTTTATAAGTATTAAAAGTCTGCATTGGATCAACAAATTTTAGTAAATTTGAATATAGGCCATTTGCAAAGAGACAATAATTAAATGACCAAACATAAAGCAATGAGCAATTTGTTGTTGGGTTTAAATTTCAATTTTTGTGCTTTTTAATTATCTGCTGTTGAATAAATTTCTTACTCTCTGTATATTTTGATCAGTAAGATGGGAAGGCCACTTATATCTGCCCTCTGTGAAGATCAAATGAGAGGAGATCTGAGTGCTGTTACTCAGTTCTTGCACTGCTATGCACACAGGATATATACAGGCACCTTTTCCTTCATTTGTTGAGGTTCATGCTAGAAACAACTGTCAAATACTTTGAATATATGAAAGTGTCTATAGCCAAAATGTGAAACATATCACACAATCAACACCCTCTGAACACAGGGCATAAGCATATCGATGGTTATTTTAATCTCTCTCTCTCTCTCTCTTTCTCTCTCTCTCTCTCTCTCTATATATATATATATAGAGAGAGAGAGAGAGAGAGAGAGAGAAAGAAAGTATATTTGTGGAATCTTTAAGGTAATCCTCTCAACAGGAGATAGCTACAAACATCAAGATAAAGGAATTTTATAAGTAATGAGGAACCCAGCAAACAAAATTGTATGAGACCCAGGACTCAGCATTCTGGATCTTGGCAAGATCCAGAGTCACCGCCACCTCTACCGCCACCACCATGGGAGGCAGGACCCAGAAACCCACCCACCACCCCAGTGGGACCCAGAAACACACCCGAACCTCCAATCAAATCCTCCAGAGTCAATGCCCACCCCCCTGCATGTGCCTCACCATGCATGCAGCCCGCCCATCCCGCACATGAGCCTCCTGCTGATTGGTCATTATGGAATGAAGGCATGATGACCAGAGGCTTTTTATATAATAGACTCTTCAATGTTACCCCAATACATTTTTTAAAAAATAAAGAAAAGTAATTCTATTAATTTGTAAATTACCAGTGATTTGCCACATAGTCGGGTTCATTGAATATTTTGCTCTACCAGGCATCATTTCACACATCACTCAGACAATGCCCAGGCAATAATGAATGCCTGCCTGGAGAAAGAGTAGCAACATTTTCAGGGTGAAAGTTACAAAAGTCATTGTGAGATGAAGCCACTCAAATTATGTGTTCCTATATGTGTCTAAGTTCCATCATGTATTAATTTAAAACAAATTGAAGGAAAGATATAATTGCTTTGTCTTCTATTATTTGGAAAGATAGAGAGGAATAGTATTCTGGTTTAGAATAACAGTGTTGTAGTAATGAAATTCATTAATTCTTTATTGCTGTGTCTTGTTTCTTTCTTTATATAGAAGGGATTTAACTCCTTACTTAACCCTAATGTCAAACAAAACACAGCTCATCCAAGCAAAGTATTTTATGCAGGGTCTTCTCTCATTGACTCCTTTGGTTTTGTCTTGCTTTGATGTATTTTATTTTTCTTTATTGTTGAAAGCCTTACAGATGTCCCCTTGGTTGGTTGTTTTTTTCCCATTGACCCCCTCCACCCTGCACTTGCTCCCTCTCAGGCCTTCTCCACTCTATGTATTTGTGTCCATATATGTATATTAGTTCCCAGGTGATATTCATTAGTGCTTAATCAGGGTTAAATAATAGCACTTTTTAAACATGCTGAGTCCTCATTATATATCAAGCCCTGTCAAGTATTGTACTAATGACTATACATATAACTTTTTTTAATCCTCACCTGAGGATATTTATTGATTTTAGAGAGAGAGGAAAGGAAAGATAAACATCAAGGTGGCATCAATCAGTTGCCTCCTGTATAGGCACTGACTGTGGATTGAACTGGTAACCTGGGTATGTGCCCTGACCAGGAGCTGAACCCCCATTCCTTCAGTGTGTAGCACCATGCTCCCAGGCAGGCCAGTACATGTAATCTCTGATTTAATTCTTTAAAACCTATGTCATAGGTACAAATAATTATCCCTCCGCATATAAGAAAACGTGTTTTTAAAATTGTAATACTTGGTTAGGGTTCTGCAATTATTAGAGAAAAAATAATATTTAAATCTAGGTATGCCCAACCTAAAAAAAAATGTACTATTTTCTGCTAGGGATACTGTCTCTCAGTGTATACATATAGCATTGCTTTTACCATTAAATTTACTTTGGAAAATAGTTAATTATTTGAGGGTATTTTTATTTCATGTATAATAAATATTGTCCTTGTATCTATTTATCAAATTCTGAAAAACAATTTGTGGACCTTCCAGTAAAAATGTAAACTGTATTTATGAAACTCTTCCTCTCTCTGAGACTATAATAAAATAAATGTGAAAATAAATAGGCTCAAAATAATCGATAAGAGAACAGAGACAATCAGAAGACTGGAGATACCAACAAATTTATTTTAGGAGAAAGTAAATAAAGATTTTAGTAATGGAACTAAGGAAGTATCATCTCTATAAAAAATAACTGAATCTTTCCAGTTAGGAAGGCATAAATTTTGTGTATCCCATTCTTGTCTTTATCTCATGCCATACACCCTATATCTCATCATACCCTATTGCCTTTCACTTTAAATAATCCAAAATTCCAATGTTTATTTTCTCTTCCTTCACTAACCCCATCACTCAAGCTACTTATCTTCTTTTGCTTAGGTGATTATAACCACTTCATAGCTTATGTCCATGATTCAGCCAACCTTGCTTTCCAGAGTCAGCTTGTTTAAAACAGAGGAAGCTGAATAATCCTGTTAAAGGTTTGCCACATCACATCATTTCTCTATTCAAAATAGCCCAGGGACACTTAATTTATCTCAAATTGAAAGGCAATATATTCTTGTAGTAGCCTGAAAAATTCCTCAAAATAAACTCTCTAATGAACTCTACCACAGAATATTTTACTATGGACCCCGCCCCCAACATTATTTCAATCTCAAGCACAATGGCTTGTCTGCTGGTTTTTAAGCACAACACAACTTTTCATTTACTCCTCTGTCTGCGTGAAGATTTCTTCCTCACTGCCATTATCAGGTGTTTTTTTTTTTTTAATATATTTTATTGAATTTTTACAGAGAGGAAGAGAGAGGGATAGAGAGTTAGAAACTTTGATGAGAGAGAGACATCAATCAGCCACCTCCTGCACGCCCCCCACTGGAGTTGTGCCCACAACCAAGATACATGCCCTTGATCGGAATTGAACCCAGGAGACTTCAGTCCACAGGACTACCCTCTATCCACTGAGCCAAACCGGTTTCAGCCATTATCAAGTTTTTTGATGTTCTTCACTGAACAAGCTAACCCACATTCTGTATTTCATAGTTCCCACCCTTGCTTTACATTGCTCCATAAAATATGCCTATGATCTGGCTCTTTTTCCCCTAAGGATTATCTCCCACTATTTATTGAAATGTGTTTTTTTTTTTAATTTCAGTTTGCATGCTTTTCTGTATCCATGGATTGACCCTCTCCATTTTATTAACTATGAGTAACTTTATCTTTCAAAAACCTATGAAAATAAGCCAACTCCTAAAGTTTCCCCTGATTAAAACAATAAGAAGTCATACATTACTTCCCTTAAACTTGGATAGTAGTTTATATTCAATATCTCTAATGTGTTGCACATGTTACTTTTAGCATAATTAAACAATATTGATGCCCTATAAAATAATATGTCTGCTAAGTGTTGGCATCATTCCTATATATCCTCGTATATGTTTTTGTACATGAGATTGTTTATCAAAAAATTCTTTACAAGTTTAAAAACACACTTAGCACTAAGCATGATTGTATGATTCTTCCTCATAGTATTGCTAAAAAGTGAAAAATAAAAAATTGTGATTCATAACTGTTGTTCTCAAACAAAAACACTAGTTAGATGCAAACTTCTGAAAAAAGGAAAATTCATATTCTTGCAGTGACTAAAATATGTAATGCCCACAATGGGAAATATATTTAGAAATACTGTACTCCTTGGTTGTTGTTTTTTCACTTGTTGAAAAGAGAAATCTGCTCATTGACTCTGCTTTACTGCAATGAGACAATGAGATTGCAGTTGGGCCAATCATTTCTGCCATGAAAAATAGGCAATAACTTTTCCCTTTAAATGATGCTCCATTAGCAGACAAAACCTTTAGGATTATTTCTCTCTAACAAGAGAATCCCATATAGTTCTGGTATAATATTTTAAATAATAATATGATTATAATACTTTTCTGCCAGGGCCTTCCTAGAAAGCAGGAATATAAATTAATGACTTTGATTATGTAAATATGGGAAGATGCAATAGAAATTTTAGTGGTCAAAATAGTCTATAACATAAGAAGGATTTTATCCATAAGAAATAAGAGACAATAATGTGCCTGGAAAGTTACCCAGGAAGTAAAGAGCCTGCATTTATAAATCATCTTTTTCCATTTTGCATGTCACCTAGTGTTTTAAAAATGTGTGGTAAAGCCTTGGGAAAAACAAGAGTGAGAAAATGACTCAGGCTAGGCCAATCTAAATCTATTTCTCTGGAACCTGAACACGAAGGAGAACATCTCAAGATAAAAAGGGTAGAAGCTGATTCATTCTGAAAATAACTCTCTGACAAGACCGTGGATTAGTTTGCACTAACTCACTTCCAGAAGGTTTCTGGTTTCTATTGTTTATGAAACAAGAATCTATTTAACTATGATTCACTGAGTAACTCAACATTTCTCTTCTCAGATGTGAAAAATAAATAAATGGAAATATAAAAAATAAATAAAAACTAATATCAGAAATAAAGAATTCCTTCAGAAAAATCTATCAGCAGGCTAGATAGAACTTAGGATATATCAGTAAATTTATAGATAAGTAGAAATTTTATAAAGGGAAACATTAAACTAAAAAAGATTGAAAATTTATTGATATCCTATGGAATAATAGAGGAATATGCAATTGTCCCGGAGGCTGTGATATCACAACCAATCAGCAGGCAGCATGCTCAGCAGACACGAGTGGGTGGGGCCTTGCAGTGTTGAAGATGTGGGTGGGGCCTCAGTGGGGGTTAGGCAGTTGTGTGCAGAGAGAGGCTTCTACTGCAAGCTTGCCCCCAGGGGACCTCAGGTCTCCACTGTGGCCTGGCCCAGGGTCTGCAGGTCTCCTCCAGGTCTAGCCTACCTCTTTGGGGAATCCATTGCAGAGCCCCATATGATGGGTGGGGCCTAGCTATTTGGGGCAATGGATTGCAGGGCTCCCACACTGTGACAGGGCACAGGCCAGGCTAGGGATCCCCCCATCCCCGAGTTCATGAATTTTGTGCACTGGGTCACTAGTTTAGGATATAAACAAATATCTATACTATTAAATAAATGTAATTGGAAGTCTCTTATTGAGAAAAGAGATAAAATAGAGTAGAAAAATATTTAAATATTGACTAGTGATTTTCAAAAATTAATAGACCATTATGGGGATCCTGTCAGAGTACACCAGATGCTCAAGGCCAGTTGGAGAGTGGAGGCCCTGTTCAGAATACGTTGGGTGTTCAAGGCCACTCTGAGCATGGGGATCTTAATCAGAATGTTCAAGGCTGAGAAACTATACACAGATGCAAGAAGGAAGGACACAGCTGCCTTACTACATACACTCATAAGCAGGCCCTTCTATAATCCAAAATATTGATTTCAATATTTGGAAAGAAGTTTATTTTGTCTGAAGTGGTGTAAAAGTATGTTACTGACCGATGCTACTGTTATGTGAGGCTATTGTGGGACAGAGGTACTGCTGCTGTGTGGGAAAGATGTATTCTTCACCAGCTGGTGTGCGGTTACTTAATGGGACTTTGCTAGTGGCTCCTTTTGTCTACTGGCTTCTTGTTAGCAATGACTACTGGGCCACTGACTTCTACAAGGAAGACTCTCTTATACTCACAACTTCTCATGCCTTCTCCATCGACTAATTGGTGTCCCAGGCGGTCCAGTCTCTGACAGAGGGGCTTGGACTGACAGTTGGCATACTGGATCAGGATGAAGGAACTGAGTTCCAACAACTACTTAATCAGGAAGCTCAGCAAACCCAAGGGAGATTAAAAAAGAAAAAAGCTAGATAAACAAAAAACAAACAATCAAAAATATAAATATCTAGACACACCACATAAATGCAGCTAAAAGGAGAAATTTAGAACTTTCAAAAGGGAAGATGAGGAGCATTGCATACTAAAAAACAAAAACAGCGCATTTTTATCAGAAACTGTACAAGACTGAAGATAATGGAACCAAATCTTTCAATTCTGAATTATATATATATATATATATATACATATATATATATATATATATATATATTATATATATATATATATATGTATGTGTGTATATATAATCTTTAACCTTAGTGTTCTAAACCTGCTGAAATATTTTTTTCAAAAGTGAAAGTAAGTAAATAAAGAATTTACTTAGCAACTTGAACTTAACAGAATGTATTCCCAGTGATACTCACCATAAGAAGTGTTAAAGAAAGTTCTTCAGGAAAAACACAGTCTAATACCAAGTAAAGTTTTGTATTATATAAACAAATAAAGGACACAAATGGTAAAATAAGGGTAAATATATGTCATTTTTTATTGTCTAAAGGAAAATGTTTAGCAATATCTTAAGTTGGTTATTTGCGCAAAAGTAAAATGAATGACATCAATAACACAGAATGGGTGGGAGGAAATAGAAACATAAAGTCTTCAATTGGCATATAATATATGAGACTAGATTATAATATATAAAAATGATAAAGAATAAATGGGATCAAAAGAGCAGCTCACATGTGACTAGTTAATGAGCTGATTTTAAAATTAAAAACACAAATCATTTACATTATCACTCAAAAATAATTATTTAGGTATAAATCAAACAAAACATATATAAGATTTCTATGAAGAAAACTACAAATTCTGATGAAAAAATCAAAGAAGTAAATAAGTGAAGAGATATTATATGCCAATGCATAGGAAGGTTCAATATTGTAGAAATGCCATTTCTTCCCAAATCGATCTATAAATTAAATGCAATTTCAAGCAAACTCTTTGAAAGTTATTTTCTGGATATCCATGAACTGATTCTAAGTTTATGTGGAGAAGCATAAAGCCTATAATCACCAGTATAATATCAAAGGAAAACAAAATGGGGAGACATACCCTCCCAATATCATGACTTACTATAAAGCTACAGTAGACAATGGAGTCTGGTATTGGTGGAATAATAGACATATATATATATATATATATATATATATATATATATATATATACATATATATATATATATATATATATATATATATATATATTAGAGCATATAGCCCAAAAATAGTCTCATACAAGTATAATCACCTGATCTATGATAAAGGAGCAAAGATATTACTGGAAAGAAAACAATAGTCACTAAAATAAATGATGATGGATCAAGTGGACACTCACAATAAAAAAAAAAATGAGCCCTAACCTGTTTGGCTCAGTGGATAGAGCAGCAGCCTGTGGACCAAAGGGTCCCAGGTTTGATTCTGGTCAAAGGCATGTACCTTGGTTACAGGCACATCCTCACTAGAGGGTGTATAGGAGGCAGCTGATTGATGTTTTTCTCTATCCATCTTCCTTCCTCTCTGTAAAAAAATCAATAAAATACATTTTATAAAAATAAAAAATGATGTAGACACAGACAAAACTCACAAAAATTAACTCCGAATGGACAAAAGGCCTGAATAGAACTATCCAACCATAAGACTCTTAAAGATAACACAGAAGGAAACCTAAATCACCATGCTTATGGCACAGATTATTTTAGATACAACACCAAGGCATGGTGCACCAAATAAATAATTGAAAAGTGGACCTTCATTAAAATGAAAAACATTGGGGAGATTGACATCATCAGGAAGGCAACATAAATTGTTTTCAACTTGAGTTTCCTCTCAAGAAGACCAACCAGCAACTCTCCGTAGGTTAGACATTATTCTAAATATCCACAGACACTGGGAATATCCACATTAAAAGGGGAAGAAGACTGCCTACACTCTGACTGCATAGTCCCTTCCCCGAGCTGACAAAGAGCCACACCGAGAGGGTATCCCTGGTCCCACAGTTGTTCCCGTGGTAGAAAGAGCCCATCTCTTCTAACATTGTTGTCCGCTTTTCAAGAGGCCTATTCAGGTCCCACCTCACCAAGATCAAGGGTGCAATCAGTGGCGCATAACCACTAGAGCGCAGGCTGGGAAGAACAAGGGGGCAGGGCTTACAGAAACCAGCGATAGTATCTGGTCAGACTGAGTTCCTCCTGACATAGATTCTAGAACTCTTTCATAGATTTTGTTTATTAGGGAAATAAAAATTAGGGATAGGGAGGATTGCCAATGTGTCTTTTTTAAAATGTTAGCGTTAAAAGAGTGTTCGGGGAAGATGGCATCTGTTCGATGTAGAAGAGACAAAGACTCTGATATCACAGTCACTGTGTGATTAGGCATATGCCAAAATACTTCAGTGGCACACTGCATCTTTCAGAGGTCAGGCAAAAACCACAATTTCCAATCAGAACTGGGAGATCCAGTTAACATTTTTGTTTTTCATCATTTGCCAAGTGTTTTCTGTTGTGGTATTTGTGGTGGTGTTTTTTTTGTTTCACTTGATTTTTACAGTCTTCTTATCTTTGCATCTTGGTAGCTTTCCAAAACTACCTGACATGAATTAATATGACTCTCTCTCTGATCTATTGCATAAAAGAAATATCTGCTTTAACCTTTCTATAGCTGATTTTGCAGAACGTTTGTCTTATTAAAGCAAAATATAATAGAATAAGGATGAGGCAAGATGAATAAGATGATAACCGAAATATACTTACTTTATTTCCCTCAATGAGTTCCTCAGGCTCCATTCAATATAGACATAAATATGCCATATAAATTTATACCCATCCTTTTACAAAATATGAAAATCAGTACCTTTATGTATTTTGCAGAAAAATAAACAAGACCAGTTCCTGAATATCAGCCAGAGACCTATTTTACTTGCTTTATAAGCACAGGAAACCAGATTTGCAGCTCAAAACCAAATAACATAAATGTAGCCAGCAATTTTATTAGGAAATTAATCCCTATTTTAGCTTTGGAGATTTCAGAAATAGAGCATTTTGTTTTATTTTCTTCAACCTCCATCTGCATAGGAGTTCAGAAGCTCTATAGATCTAAGACCTCCCTCATCTCCACATCACACATAAGACTATTTTCCAAAGCTGAATGTGTTATGTACACGATCAGGGACAGTGGTTGTTTTCTGATGTGGAATGTGTAGAGACTGAAGCATCCAGAGCTAACTAAAAATGGTTAGAGGACAGATGTTTGTGATTTTCTATCACCTACTGATTAATTTTCCCAGCAGAAGGCCAAATGGTCACCGATGCAAAGAAGCAGCTATGCCTCCTATGTTCAGGGGATGAAGCAAGTCTTGGACAGGACCCAAGAGTAGAGAAATCTACAATCCCTGAAATGTTCAGGCAACCAGAGGCGTGATTGGGAAAGAAGCACAACAAATCACTTTTTCTCATGAAATTTTTTCTCATGGCAACAGGAGTACAGACACAGATTTACTTTGTTTTGGAAAGAAACAGAACGATGTGACACAAATGTAATGAGAAGCATTATTTGTCATCCCAGGAAGCAGAATTCAGTAGCTCATGGCTTTCAAATGGATCCCCACTTACTAAAAAGGAAAGAAAGAATTAAAGTGTGATTTAAGATTGGAACTTCCATTCTCCTTCAGTTTTTCCTATTTGAGCCAAAAGAAAGAAAGAAAAAAGAGATAGAGAATTCATGGATATGGACACCAATGGGGTGATTGCAGGGGTAGGGTGGAAGTAGAAGAGGACATAAAGGGGATAAGTGATGATGGAAAAAGAAATTAAAATAAGATAAGGAAAAAATTGTGGTTCTGAATTATTTCAGTCACCCTGCTTCACACACACATTCATTCACAGTAATGTGAGAAAGAATGCTCCTTAGATACGTGCAGATGATTGTGTGAAGACATAGAAGAAAAGACATCTCATTTTTAAAAATGTAATGCATGAGTTAATAAAACATTTTCACTTGCCCTTGATGCCTTAAAGGTGTAACCATGCTCTTTAACTTGTGTCATCATTTTTCATATCTACCTGATGAGTTATTTTACATTAATAACTATTCTGACAGAATTTATATGCTCTATATTTATAGGTTAAGATAAGAGAAACAAATATAAATTATTGGTAACGCCATTAATATCAGATGTTTTCTTTGTATGCAGAGGTATAGAAAACATTTTCTGGCATGTCTATAAGGAACCATTAAGTCATTAAATTAAGATTATGATCTTAATTAATAATTTATCATATCTTAATGGAGCTTTCAAAGCTGTGGTGAGTCAAATATATTATCAGAGGCTGTTAATCCATGAGATTTACCTTAAAAGTAAAATGGTGCTGATATAACCCTCTACTTAGTCAATCTTACTTAACATTTTCAGTCATTTCAATATTATTTATTTTTGCAAAGTATTATATAAATGTGCTAAATATGGTCTCTGATTTGGCCTTTCGGTTATTTATTTCTCCACCACAGGCTGAGATTTATTAGTAAGAAGGCCCGTTGGTGCCAAACTCAGGTTTTTACATATAAAGTGATTTTCAAAATACCCCTAACAAGCAGATTTCAGCCACTAAGGGTCTGCCTGTTTTGCATATTTCATGAAACCTCACTGAACATCTGACAGCAATAGATCAAATAAGCCACAGGTCATAAAGATCCCAAGCATGTGCAAGTCTTCTGACAGGTCTGACCCAGAGACCACCCACCTGCCGCTGAGGGACATCCCTACACATGTAAGCCCCTCTCCGATTTAACCTTCTCCCTGGGAGTTTCTGGCTCGACTCCTCTTCTGAGCACTGATCCCCCACTGCAGCTGCTGTACAGCCTCTTGCTGTAAACAAAGATGGCCCAATGAAGCTTTGCAGACTACTGCCACCTGATGGCCTTATGTTTATCCCTGATCAGCCCTCAAAGCTTTCACACGTAAAGAGAAAGGAGGGTGGCTCAGTGGTTGAGCACTGACCTATGAAACAGGAGGCCAGGGTTCCATTCCCGTCAGGGAATATGCCCAGACTTAAGGCTTGATCCCCAGTGTGAGGTATACAGGAGGCAGTTGACTGATGATTCTCTCTCATTGTTGATGTTTCTCCCTCTCTCCTTTCCTCTCTGAAATCAATAAAAAAATATTCTTTTTTAAAAAGACAGAGAGAAAAAAAGTGGCTAAACTAAAGAATGTTTGAGACATATCGTTTGACTCATTTCATGTCTAGCAAATGTTAATACAACTCATTAATTCAGTGCAAACCCAAACCATTCTGCCACTTCTTTGGAATCATGTCAACACAAAATCCATTTCACTTATAAATATTTTAATTTTAAAATTATTACTTTGTTATTATACAGATGTAAGTAGAAACAATCAATATTTGCCTTTTTTAAACAACAAAAATGAGCAGTTAAAACATAGAGAACATTTTTTTGAAAGATGGAAAATTATAATGATTTGTGATTTTTTAGCTATAGAATAAGTAAATTATCAGCTTGCCTCTCCTTTATTTTTTCCTACCACATATATTTCAACTTTCAATTTTATTCTCAAAATTTGATGTCACATGTATAGTCTGTGAAATCCCTTATTTCAATGTTTGTCTCCATCAACTATCGCATTATGTGCATGTTTTTACATTTTATTATACTATATTGTCATTTTTTTATTTTTTCATCATGACCTTGGAAAAGCAATGTCTATTCATTTGTTCTTCTAATAACCTGTACATTTTATATCACATAGGCTTTAAATAATTATTGAATGAATATATGAATAGGAAACAACACTATATTCACTGACACATGTGTATATAAGTATGCATTTTTATACATGCAAATGTGTTTGTGAGAGAGTATGTATATTATACATATATATATGCATATATATGTATATATATTAAGATTAATAGATCAATCATTACAATTTGCACTTAATAGTATCAATCCTAACATGTATGGGCTTGTGATTGAAATGCTGACATGTCACATCCATGAGAGCCATTTACCTTTTCTAGCATAAATCTCTTTCATAATGTTTTTTAAAATTTTTATTTTGGTTAATTATAGTTGGAAATTAAATCTGGCTAGAAAAAAACACACAAGTGATATATTTAGTCAATGTTTGAAAAGATTAAGATAACTGAATTGTTTATAAGCATATTTTTAATTTTTTAAATTTGAGACTTTCAAATATGCTAAAAGTTTATTTGAAATTTGAAACTTTCTATTATGCTAAAAGTTTATTAAAATCAATAATCAATAGTACCAGATTCTATATATGTATGTGTATATATATATATATATATATATATATATATATATGAAAAATTAAGTAATATTAAAAGAGGGTAATGTTGAATATAAAATAGAGTAGTGTTATTTCTCTTTTTCTAGTGTATTGTCATATCTGTCATACAGTAAGCTAAATCAATTTTGAATTATATCTGAACAGGCAACATCATAATATATATTATTACAATAATACTGACTGACATTAGTTATCAGAAAATTGACTGAAGTTTAGCGGATTAAGTGGACATTGACTTAAAAGCTGAGAATTGACTGACAGTTGCATCCATGTTGAATGTGAAGAATATTATCAACATTCTATTTACTAGGAAACAAATATTGGATTGTCTTATACTCATTCAATTAAGTAGAAAGAAATGTAAGGAGAAACCACGTGTAACTTAGCCATTTTTTCTTTTACTTCACAGACCTTACACCAGCAGCCCTCTCAAAACTATGTAACACCTTAATCAATAAAAAAATTAAAAATAAATAAATAAACTGACAGTAAAATGAATGAATGAATGAATGAATAAATAAATAAATAAATAAATAAATTTATAAGAGAAACTTTAGTTAGAACTGGTATATCTACTCAGAACTTCAAACATCTAAATCTCTTATTACATGGTGAAAAAATAAAGCACCCTCTATGTTTTTGTAGCCACTATTACTTGGGTTTATTATTACATGCGGCATAAATTCCTAACTATGTATGAAGGTGTGGGTGATTTACGCTATATGTTACATGTATATGTAGAATGTCTATATATGACTAAAGACCTACAAAAAATGCCAAAGCATATATCTTAGTTGGCAATATGGATTACTGCAGGATGGGGAAGAGTGGTATCTCTTGAGGGAAAAACTAACATCACCTCGGAAGTGATATGTAATGCCAATCTTTAAGAAAGTGTAGGGTACAGCCAGGCCCTACTAGGAGTGTGGGGGTAAACATATATTGAACAGTGCAGCAGATGGCAAATATATCAGATTAATTTTCCGGTAGTTGAAAAAGGGAACATCCATGTAACAGTCCATTAGATTGCCTCCATGGTTACTGAAGCAAAACGGAGAAAGCATGCAAAGGTAAAGTTTACTTGCTTCTTAAGTTTCCCTCAAATATCGCCATGGTGTTCAACATTTCAAAATAAAACCCAAGGGAGAATGACTTTTCCCTGTGGTTTTGCAAGCTCATTCTCTCAAAATAAACTCCTGAAGTGTGCCGAAATTTATGTAAGAGATAAGCTCTTCAGAATTTATATTAGATCTAAATGGGACAATACTTTAAAATTTTATTATAACTTGAAAGACATAAAGGAAGGAAGGAAGGAAGGAAGGAAGGAAGGAAGGAAGGAAGGAAGGAAGGAAGGAAGGAAGGAAGGAAGGAAGGAAGGAAGGAAGGGAGAAAGGAAGAGAGAGAGAGAAGGAGGGAGAGAGAGAGAGAGAGAGAGAGAGAGAGAGAGAGAGAGAGAGAGAGAGACAGAAGGAGGGAGAGAGGAAGGAAGGAAGAAAGAAACAACAGACAAAGAAAAGAAGAAGGCTGTAAAGTTATAATTTGACCAAAAACATTAAAAAATAATTAAGTTAGCCATAATGTGGAATAAAATGATACTTTCTGCTTGGATGTTCAATTTAGCTTTAATAAATTCAGTTACTCCACAACTCCCATGCCAGTGATGTTCTACCAACTTAAAATCATAAAGGCCAGGGATACTATTAAATGTATTGACTTTTATCTTTACTTATAACTGAATAGCCTTTAAAAATTGACAAGTGAATAGGGATAAATTTACCTGCTACAGCAAAGTACACAGGGACAATGAAAAAGCCAATAGAAAATGGAAAGCAGCTTTGACAACCCATTTCAATCACTCTGTAGGGTTACTTAAGCCCCAAAACATTTGCTAATTCACATAGTCCACTTCAGCGTTTCTCCATGATTCCATTAGGCCCTCCTGGGTAATATAGAATAACTTTGTTCATCTCAATATAATTATCTTAATCATATCTACGTAGTCCCTTTTGTCATATTCATAGGTTCTGGAAATTAAATCATGCATATCTTTTATAAGCATTATTCTGCTTCATATGTAACAAAGCACCTGTGTTTAGTTCAGAGTTTCAAAATAAATGGACTCAATAGGATGTGTGTGTGTGTGTGTGTGTGTGTGTGTGTGTCCACAAGCATGCATGCAGGTGTGCACAGATGATGATAGGTACTAGTAGATGATAGATAGATAGATAGATAGATAGATAGATAGATAGATAATAGACAGATAGAGAGATGATAGATAAATAGATAAATAGATGGATGATAGATACAGAAACAGAGACAGAGAAAAACAGAAAGAGAAAGTGAGGGTTATTGATTTATTTTAAGAATTCGGATCCTGTGGTTATGGAGGCTTATTGAGCCTAAATCTGCAGGATAGACTGGGAGACTGGGAATCTAGACATGAGTTGTAGTTCAAGCCCAAAGGCAGTCTGCGGGCATAATTCCTTCTTGTTCAAGGTGGTTGCTCTTTTAAGACTTTAACTGATTAAATAAGACCATCCACATTATGAAGGGTGATGTGTTTTACTTAAAGTCCACCAATTTCTATGTTAATCTCATTAAAAAAAAAAAAACCTTCATAGGAACATTGCAGATCCCTAAGATGTGTCATGTTTATACGCAAAGCAAATCCTATAGGCTATTGCATACAGGGCTACCACCATCATCATCCCCTTATAGACAACACTTTCTGGAGGAGCAGGCTGCCTATGGTTCACGAGGATAAACCGTTGCTTTAAAATAACACTATCTCCCAGTAGATTCTATTACTATCGATGGATCCATCTTTGAGGTGGTCCCAAGTCATGGTGTTCTCCAGAACACTTTCAGCAGCGAATCCACATTGTGCTATCTACACAAGAGGAGATAGGTCTTTATTGTGCCATTTATAGATCTGTATCAAAGTAGTTGATGTCACAAGACTAATTGAAAAAAACAGCCATTCCATGTTTTACGTGTCTCTCTTTTCTTAATACATGCGATTCAGATAGAAGTTCATGGGTGGTTAGGCTTAAAGAAAAATATGAGTGACGAACATCATGCTGTACTCAGAAATTTCTCCTCTTGGCTGATAATGAAAGCTTTTTACCAAGCCAAGCTTGACTGCCTGGCTTCCTTTATGATGAGCTCTCTCCCAGGATGCTCCTCAGGGGATTAGTACAAGAGTCTGCAGCAGGCTGCTAGACATATAGAGACATGTCTGAATCGCATATATTGATAGAGTGATGACTAAAGCAATGATATTTCCCCTTCTCTTAGCTCCTCACTAGATTCTGAAAACAGATTTAATCCTTTAAAAGACCTTTTTACAGTATAATATAAACTACTTTTAATTGTAGCTTTTTAGAGAAACAAAAGAGTGATTCTAATGCTACTGCTTGATAATATGTAAGAGTGAATGCAGATGCAGAGATGTGAAGTACATACAGTCTTAAAAATGAAAAATAGCCCTAACCAGTTTGGCTCAATGAATAGAGCATTGGCCTGTTGACTGAGGGTTCCAGGTTCAATTCTGGTCAAGAGCATGTTCCTGGGTTGAGGGCTCGATCCCCAGAGGGGGATGTGCAGGAGGCAGACAATCAATGGTTCTCTCTCCTCGTTGATGTTTCTCTCACTCTCTCTTCCTATCTGAAATCAATAAAAATATATTTTTAAAAAGTGAAAAGCAGAAGTGAGTGGGCACTGGGCTTTCTCATCATATAAAAAATTAGGATTTATTCATTCAACAACTTTATGAGAGTTTAGGAATCATTTTTAATTCTCACAGTGTTTATTATATGCCTGTCATTTCTGAGTCGCCATTATATGTAATATCAAGCTTCTAAGAAGAAAATAAGAAAAAAAGGGGAAGGGATGGGAACAATTATTTACTGTAGCAAATTCTAAGGCAAAACCCCCGACCCCCCAAAAAAAAATACAGTGAGTTTGGTCATTCTGAAAAAGAAAAGACAGAATTAATTCAATGGTTTCAAGGAACAGGAGTGTATAAATATCTTGAGGACATGGGCACTTTGGCATCAAGGTATCCATGGGGTTGCCTGGCACTTGCCTCTTGAAGGTTCATGTGTGGAAAGTACTGTCTGGTATCGATACTGATTATCTGTCAATCAGAAGAATTGTAAAATTACTGTCTACAAGCAGTTGTTAGTAAAATAATGAAATTATTTTTATTTATTGTTAGGCATTTCCAAATCTAACCTGTTTTCTAGTTTTATAAGCTAAATGAGCCAATCTGAGAAAGATAAATATCACATAATCTCACTCATTTGTGGAATATAATGAACAACATAAAGAACAGCAGTAGAACCAGAGATATAGAAACATCGAACGGACTGTATGATCTGTGAGGGAAGGGGGAGGGAGGGAGAAGAGGGGTGCAGAAGGGGAGGGGGAAGGAATAGGGGATCAACCAAAGGACGTGTACGCATGCATATGGGCAGAACCAATGGACTCAGACAAGTAGGGAGCTGAGGGCTTGTGTTTGGGGGAGGGGGTGATGGGGAGAGGTGAATGGGGGAAAAGAGGAGACTCATGTAGTACTTTAAACAATAAAGAATTTAAAAAAGAACCTTGCAGAATAGAAAACAAATATCTAAACAATACCTTTCATAGTATGTATGACCATGCCTCTCACTTAATGATTTCACATTATTGATAAATCACCTCATTGACAAACTGCTCCATTTTATTAATCGTGAATTGAGCAAATAAGAAGATGTAATTGCTGCAAGGCACTTTCATTTAGCACAGTTTTCCTAAAGGCTTATCTTTCTGCATCCACAGAAATACCCAATCAGCCCTTGTCTGATATGAGCACATGCAGAATATAAGTGCGTTCCACTTATTGAAAAGCAAATATTTCCAATAATTAGCTGAATAGAATCTTAAGGTTAAAAAATGTTTTCTATAAGCACTTAGCAAGTACGAATCTAGGACCCTCTATTTGTAAATCATCACCAATATTAACCAGCGGATTCATGGAAAAGCTCATTATGGGCCAAGTTACACAGGTGAGGACACAAAGCTGACTATATGTAGGATTACCGAAGAAAATAGAGTTTACTTGCTACTTGCTTGATTTTCATGTACTAACAGGGAACTTAATTTGGGTTCAATAAGACAACTTATTACATATTAGAACGGATAAGTGAAGTGACAATATGCCATTGTACATGTCTAACTTTATCAGCGGCAGATTTATAAAGCAAATGAAGTCATGATCTCAAGAGTAAAACTCCCTGGGTTCAAGATGTGCCTTGCCACTTCCTGAATCTCTGAGCAAAATTACTTCATTTCTCAGAGGTTCATTCCTGTAAATTGTAAAATGCAGAAATAATGGCTTTCTTTTGATGGCATTTATATTAATCTGTGCAGGCTGTCATCAGAGACTGTCATAGACCCGGTGGCTTAAACAAAGAAATGTATTTTCTCACAATCTGGAGGCTGGAAGTCCAAGACCATAGTCTGACTGATGAGTTTCTTCTGAGTTTTGTCTTCTTGAATTGTAGATGGTCACCTTTTTATTGTGTCCTCACAAGGGCTTTCCACTATGATCCTGAATTCTGAGAAACTGACTCTTCTTATAAATCCTGGGATTTATAGGCAGATAGAAACATCAATGATGAGAGAGAGTCGTTGATCGGTTGCCTCCTGCAAATAGCCCCCAACCCCCGACAGGGGATCAAGCCCGCAACCCAGGCATGTGCACTTGGCTGGAATTGAATCTGGGACCCTTCAGTCTACAGGCTGATGCTCTATCCTCTGAGCAAAACCGGCTGAGGCTGGACTTGTTTTTATTGCTCATTAAAAATACTAATTAGCTTACTACTTGATTTTAAATCATTTTATGCAAATGTTGCCCATACATGTAGATTTATTAATAAACAATGTGTGTTTCATTTTCAGTTGCATCAATATTTTACACCTAAAATTACAGTTATAGCAAGTTTGCTGAAGAGAATTTTTGGCTAGAATTTAAATGAAAGAACAAAGAGCCATTTAGCATGTTGACTTTAGAAGGCTTCTAAAATAATTACATTTTTAGACTAGACATGGAAAATGTGGAAAACAAGTTCTTTATCTGGAACAACATCTTATAATCACTTGTGTATTTTACCTCAAAACTGTCAAAATAATGTTCCATTTATTCATAAGAAGAAGGCAAATTTTGCACCATACCCATACTAACGAAGTAATAGTATTTACATATAAATCAACAGGATACATATAAGAAAATTCTGAAATAATGCTTCAGATAATATTTTCCTCAGTTTTATAAATGATGCTTTTAAGTGTTGAAAATTGAATCTGATATAGATCCTCTAAATAACTATTTCAATCTTGGGAATTATTATCAATTTAGAAATGCAGCATATTGATCATTGAATTTGCACTTATATAGTTCTTCAAAATTCCAAGTGTTTGTGCTTTATCTCTAGTGGTTACAATAAAAATGATTGAGGCTCCTCAAAAGGACAAAGCTATAAAAAAAAAAAAAAAAGAAAAGAAAAGAAAGACACCTTCCTCTGGAAATTTACATTAAGTTTCACCTCAAATTATATGGAATAAAACTAAACTCTTCATAGAGATGATTCATCAACATCTATTCTACATAGAATTCTAATATGTACACCTCTGATATACATTCCTTATGTAATCCCTAAGATGCAATCCCCATGGTCGTCAGTGTGCATTATAGCTACCAATCAGAGTGTCTGTCCTCTGTTGGTCATTTCTTGTCACAGCTACCAGATAGTTGGCCAGTTTGCTGGTCAGCAAGTCAGCGGGTCAGCTGATCAGCTGGTCAGCCAATCAGCCAGTAACTTAGGCATCCATCTATCTATCTATCTATCTATCTATTTATATATATGTTATATATATATATATATATATATATATATATATATATATATATTATATAGATATAGATAGATAGATAGATATAGATATATATATAGATAGATATAGATATAAATATAGATGCTATTTAACAAATTACCCCAATTCTAATAGTTTTAGCGTGGATGGGTAATTTAGGCTGAGGAATTCTTCTGATCCCAGCTGGGCACACTCACATGTTTAGCGGCTAAATGACTACCTTCTGGGGCAATAGAGTTGATTGGGCCATGTTTTTCTCAAGTAGTAAAAGCAGAGAAGCAAGAGGATAAATAGAAACATGAATGTACTTTTTAAATTTCTGCATAAAATTTGGCAACATTGCACATGACCAAGCTAGAATGTGAAGTCATGGTAAGATTACCAGACATTGGAGGGTTAAGAAAAGAATTGGGACGTTAATACCATTAATGTACCATATTTTACATATCCACAACTCCCTCAAACTTAGAACAGGCTTGTTTGTAGGCTTTCCATGCTACCTCAACTCCTACCCTGAGTTTAATCTTATAGCTAGCAGACATATTAAATTATGTTACTCAGGTAGTTAACTAAGATACCATCCCATTTTTTCAGCAAAACAGATTTAGCCCAGAAGGTTTGTTGTTGTTTATAGAGACATCAGTGGTAAGATCATTGTGAATGAGGAAAAAATATCCTTCAATACCTTTTTCTTACTTCTCATCTTGGGTTCTCAGCTCTGGGTCTTCATCCTTTTCTTGAATTTCCTCATTTCTTTTATATCTAAACTAGAGGCCCAGTGCATGGATTCGTACACTGGTGGGGTTCTTCAGCCAGGCCTGCACCCTCTCGCAATCTGAGACCCCTTGGGACTGTCAGACTGCTGGGTTCTGACCCAATCCTCACAAGTGCCAGCCCATCTTGCCCAGTCCTGATCAGCCTTGAGGTATTGAGGGAGGGTTTCAAGGTATGTCCAGCCCATTTTGATTCATTTACCAAACCAGTTTTGGTCCAATCTCCACAGGCCATGCTAAGGGACCCCATTGGTGCACAAATTCAGGCCTCTAGTATACATATAAAATCTTTGATTAATCTCTTCTTGTACTCCCCCTTCCTTCCTTCCCTCTGAGATTCATCTGTCTATTCTATGTTTCTATGCCTATGCTGGCCAGTATACATCATAGCTATGAGTTGAATGGTTATTTGGTCATTTAGGCTTTTATATATATAGATAAGGAGAATATGCCTTAAAGGGTCAGCCAGATAGGATTATTTATTTGTCTTCGATTAAAGTTCTCTTTTCAACCTTCCTAGCAAAGACAAAGCCTATCATGCCAAACTTTCCATAATCCAGACAGACAGAGCCAAATTATATCTTCTCTGCCAGCTGCCAGGTCATAAAGTGTGGGCACAGAAGTTGCTGAACCATATTCACCCATTGAATAAATACTGTTTTACATGAACAAAATGAACCTGAGAGAAAGAAAAGCTTACTTTGTGCTTGAAATTTAAAAAAAAAAATGGTGAGATAAAAAGATGGTCCTAAAAATTATCTAAATAATCACTAGCTTTTCAGCACCATTTGCTATGTTATATAAATCCAACAGATATAGAAATCTAAATTTAAAGGCCAAAGAGTTCTACTGCCTCAATGCCCTTTTCATCTTTGGCCTCGGAGGAGATAGGCTGGAAAGTTATTCTTGTAATTTAAATTATAGACATGACTTTTAATGGTGTCAGCTGAGGCCATCATCTCATTTTACATAAAACACCAAACAGCTATTGGAAGTTAATGAACTTTTTTATTAGTGTATCAGGAACATTTAAACCAGTGATCTAGAGCAGAAGAGTTCTTCATATCTGATTATAAATTTTGGAGCTCCCCATCACCATGATTAATACTGTCTTCAATATTTGTAAGAATGATATTCACATATATGTGCATGGTAGTGTTTTTTTTTTTGTGTGTGTGTGTGTGTGTGTGTAGCATGCTTCACTATTATTTTTGGGAGGAAGCCATATAATATTATTTACTTCTTGGGGCCTGGTGTGTGAAGATCTGGGAGCCCTCTCCAATCTGGGAGCCCTCAGTAGAGCCCTCTGCAATCTGGGAACTTCTGTCTGTCTTTGCAATCATATGAGCGAATTGTCTGAGACCCAAACCCAGTTTGGTTTGGTGCTCACAGAATAATAGAGGTTTACTTTTTTTTTTTCTTTTCACCATTGGAGGAGATTTCCTAGAAGTTGCAGGATATCTTCCCTTTAATTTTTTCTCGACACTGTGACTTTACTTATGTCTCTTACCTTTGCTTTCCCTCCTCCCCCCTCCCCCCCGGCACAACAGTAACTTTTTCCAGGCTTACTTTGCTCTAGTGTATAGGAGATCCCACAACACTTCTGCCACTAGAACTATGATTCCCAGAATTCCCTCACTTTTGGTTCCTGCTTTCAGTCCAGGGGCTGCACAAACAAAAAGGACTGTGAACCGCAATTGCCCCAGGCCAAGCTGATAGGACCAGCCACCCTGTTGGCATTCCCAGGACTTGTGGTGCTCAGTGACTGTGTATTTGCATGCACTGACTGCAGGCTCAAAGTGGGAAGGGTCCTGGGGATGCCCATTCCTCCCTCCCACCCTGACTACTCGGTGCCTGTGTACCTCTGCAACACCCACAGGCTCGCTATCTTTGTCAGGTTAATTTGCATACTCACTCCTGATTGGCTGTGGATCATCATGGAGATAAGGTAAATTTATATATGTGTATTATTAATGTAGATTCTTAGTAACCTAAGTTCTTTTTGATTCTATATATTACACAATGCTTTAAGAAATTATGTTGTTCCACCTAGTACACATTGCTTAAAGTATAAATGTAATATAATAAATATAACTATATATGTTCAAATTATATAAAATACTTTAATAAATATATATTAAGATGTACTAATTTTAAGAAAGAATGTTTTTAAAGTTAATCACCTCCCAGTTCCAGATATATTGCGGTAACTACATCCAGAAATTTCTTAAGCTCCATTTCCTTTATCAACACCCCCCAAAGTAAACATTATTTTGAGTTCTATCTCCACTGATTAAAAGGCCTGTTTTGAACATTTGTATAAATATAGTCAGAGAATATATGTTTCATAACTTTCTTTTGCTCAACACCTTATTTGTAAAATTTATCCATGCTGTTGTGTATTCTCATGGTGCTTTTCCTTTCCTGTATATTGTTCCACTGTGTTTGATCTTCAATCATACACTTATACATAGTTTTCAGTTTTTTGTTGTTTTTTCAAATGTGTTTTCAATCAGCTTATTGTCTAGGAGTTAAACGTGTGTACTAATTTTTATTGCCTATGTATCTGAGTGGCTTTTGGTGAGCATAAGTGCACATTTCTACTGGTTATATCCTTAGGTTATATTGTTGTTATATTGTTAATTTATAGCAACATTAATTTCAACTCAAATAAATCATCCAAAGAGGACTCCAAAGTTATTTTCTTACTTGCAATGTATGAGAGTTCTAGACATTTCACATCCTTGCCAGTACCTGTTAGGGCCAACATTTTTCTTTCCTTCATTTTAATCATTAAGTGGGCATGTTGAATAATTTTGTAGTTCTTTGAGGTATTAGCTTATTTTATCCATGGTGACAAAGTAGTGGAAGAACACTTACACCAGAGCTTCTCTGTATGTGGATTTGAGAGAGATGAAGGTGGAAAGATGGGTTTGAGTTAAGGTAGAAGATCTGGGTATAACAGAATGGGCAAACAGTGAGATTTTTTGTTTACTCTGAAAAATGTACAATAAACTGAAAATATCTGAATAGAAGACGTCTGCACTTAATAAAGATTGTTCTGAATGGTGGCAATATCTGGAATGGATTCTTATGGAAATTGGCTAGACAAAAGAAAAGATGATTGTAAATATCTCGGTAAAAAGTCACAAATGAAAAGAACCATCTTACCTTCAGTAGTATTTATTTTCTGTCTAGTCATAGCCTGTCTCCTATTTCCAGGTGATTGTTTCCAGCATATAAATCACATTTGTTCAATGAGTTGTATAAGCTCTATGAGGTCAGGGACCTCAGCTATGTTTCTTTCATCTGAGAAAAGCACAGTGCAAAGCATTATTAAGTTCTCAATGAACACTGATTTCATTGAATAATCTCAGCAAAGTACTGGCTGGAAGAATAAACTTCAATAGAAGAAACTTCAATTCTAATTTTTTCTATAATTGTTCTTATAATTTGGGACAAAACTTAAAAGCCCCAGAAAAAAAATGAAATGATGTTTATTCATTATAAAATATTTATTTATTTTTAAAGTCCTTTTTTAAAAAAATATATATTTTATTGATTTTTTTACAAAGAGGAAGTAAGAGAGGTAGAGAGTCAGAAACATCAATGAGAGAGAAACACCGATCAACTGTCTCCTGCACAACCCCAAATCAGAATGTGCCCACAACCAAGGTAAATGCCATTGAACAAAATCGAACCCGGGACCTTTCAGTCCGCAGGCTGATGCTCTGTCCACTGAGCTAAACCAGTTTCGGCAAAAAATATTTATTTTAATGTATCAAAAACAAGCACTGAATTTTAAAATACTATATGCTATTAAATCTAAGAGTGAAGATCATATTTATATTTAATAATGATTACAATAATAGTAATACAATTTACTTATAAAGTACATTTTTAAACTTTGAATGCTTTAATTACCTCAAAATATGATAAGGCCTGTCATTCTTTCACAGTAACTTTGGAATAAAGGTGAATTCAAAGATTTTTCTCTAAGTGATAACATAATTACATTATATTTTATAAAGTCTATAGAATTTTATGTCTATACACAAAATGGTCTTAAACCTTGCTTTATAATAACACAGGCTATAGATGATGAACAAGTAAGTGACTTCGCATCTTGTTTTGTTTGCAAGAAAGCCGTGTATAAAATGAGAAATTCAGAATTCCAGAGTGCTTCTGTTCTGCTTCATGAAATATATACCTATCACAGGTCTCTGTTGGGCTAATATAAATTCATGGCCATATTCAAAGAGTAGAAGAATGTTTTCATATCAATGTCCATAAACAAATCACATTCTGCATAACATAAAACTAAGGACTCAGTGAAAAGATCAGCAGTTGCCAGGCTACAGCAAGGGAGAGAGAGGTAAACAAGTGAGGCTCAGATGTCCAAGGTAGTTAAATTATTTTGTAAAATAATATAATGGTGGGTTTATGTCACTATACACTTGTCTACACCTATATGTTGAACAGCACCAAGAGTGAACCTTAATGTATACCAGGAGCTTTGTATGATCATGATGTGACAATGTAGGTCATCAACTGTAGCAAATATACCAACCAGCCCATCTGGTGTGGAACATTGGTAATGGGGAGGCAGTGTGTGTGCTGAGGTAAAGGGTAACTGGGGCTCTCTGTACTTTCCCCATCACTTTATTGTGAAACTAAAACTATTCTAAAAAGTAAAATTCATTTAAAAGAAAAAAAAAGGACACATACACATTTGATACTTTAGTGGTTTATGATCCGACAACAGCGTAAACTGCTTATAATTTGAAATACTTTGGGAAAATAGCAGTTTTAAAGACGGTTTGCGATCTCATGGTATGATTCATGGTTAAACTCATGCAGAACTTGATTCAGAACTATTTCGAATAAGACAAATTCAGGGTGATGAGTTTCTATGAGGTTAGATTATTCAGTGTAACTACGTAAAATATGGAAGTCAGCACACTTAAGCAAAGAAACAATGTCCTTAATCTGATTATTATCATTCTATATAATAAAAGCCTAATATGCAAATGGTCCCACCTGAAGTTCCACTGGAAGTTCAAAGGCACAGTATGATGTGCACTGACCACCAGGGGACAGCCAGAGCAGAACGTGGTGGGCATCTGCAACACTGTGCTGGCAGCGGGTGGCAGTAAAGGCGCTGCTGGCCCCAGTGGGCCCAGATGAGAGAGGGGCTGCAGGGGGATGGTGGAGCAGGTGGGCGAGGCAGTGCCAGGCCAAGGCGGGTGGAAGCAGAGGCCCCGATTGCCTGCAATCACCCCACAGAAGGTAACCAGTGGCAGCAGTGGGGAGCAGGGTCACTGCCCAGCTCCCAGGCACTGAGGGAGCCAGGCAGGGGGGTCCAGCCCTGACCAATCACTCTGCAGATCGCTGACAGGCCCTGATCGCCCAACTGGTGCCAGGCTCCAGGCTGGGATGAGGAACTGTGGGTGGGTGGTGGCATCTGACCTCTGGCAGTGCCTGCATGGAGGGTTGTGACCTCTTGCAGACTTCTGGGGGAAGAGGTGACAGGCACAATAGTGCACTGAGAATGCCAGGATACCAGGGCTCAGTGCTGGAGAAACCCCCTCACTCAGTTGCCAGGTGCCTGTCCCACACCAGCATGGCCTCTTCTGGGTGAGCCAGGCCATAACCTCGGGGACTACAAGGGCCAGTCAGACTCCCAGTGGGTTTGTGCAGGAGCCAGTCTGCAAGGCCAGCTGAGAGAGAGTGTACTGTCTACCCGGCTTCCATGTGGCATCGCTGGGTATCCCAGAGGCCCACGTTGCGCCCTGGCCTGCAGCCTATGGCTGTGCTCATCACATCTCTTCATGGGGACTCGGGCACTGTGACTCAGGAGCAGGGACACCCAAGGGCCAAGATGCTGCCCAGGGCCCAGATGTCAGCTGGGACCTGCCTTTCCACAGCAGATGCTCACACTTCAATCACTGACCAGGCCTAGGGACTGCACCGTGCATGGACTTCATGCACCAGACCTCTAGTATATTAGTATTAACCTGATGATTGAGAAAAGGCTGAATATGAAGTTCATTTCAACCGAAATGTACTATAAAAGAAATAAAGAAATAAGTGTTCAGGAATAAAATAATTTTTCCCAGCATGAGAAAGTAACAATAATGACTCCAATTATATATAGTTTATGATCTTCAAAAAATTTGGAGGAAAGATCTTGTCTGCTACTTAATTCACATATTTGATATTATGTTAATTTTATCTAGAATAACTTTGGAGGTCTGAGGTATTAAGTGTTCTGTCTCAAAGCCAGTAAGGTTTAAAAGATATGCCGGTCTTTTATTTTTTATTTTATTTTTTGGTAATACTCACCAGAGGATATTTTCTCCATTGATTTTTAGAGAGAGGGAGGGGAAGAGAAACATTGATGTAAGAGAGACAGCTGATGATCCAGCCTGCAACTGAGGTACATTCTTTTGACTGGAATAAAACTTAGGACCCTTCAGTCTGCAGGCTGAAACTGTTCACTGATGGGCAAGACATGCCTTCTTTTACATAAACCTGGTCTGTTCCACTTCAGCATGCTATAGTATATGGGAAATACAAGATTTAGAATGTTAACATAAAAAAATCACATGATACTTAAGTATACTTAGGGTATGGGCTAAATTGTATCCCCACAGATTCATATGCTAAAGTCCCCAATACCTCAACATGTAACCATATTTATAGATAAGCACTGTAAAGGGTTGATGATGTCAGAATAATTACGTTGCAATGACTAGATTAAAAGCAGCTGGGACCCCCATCCAGCTAATATGAGGTGTCCTTATAGAAGAAGGAGAGAAGGTGAGGATGGGCACATGTACAGAGGAGAGACCATGTGAGGACACAGTGAGAAGGCAGCATGCATCTGTCAGTCAGGGGAACCGCTCTCAGGATAACCAACCCTGCCAGTACCTGGACTTGGACTTCTAGACTCCAGAATTTTGCAAAAATAAATTTCTGTTGTTTTAGCCACCCGCTCTATTATACTTTTCTTATTACCATCTTAACAAAATATTACTCTTCAACTATATAGATATCTATATCTCTTCAACTATATATTTTTTTTCTTGAAATATATATATCTTCAACTATATATATATATGTCAAAATATCTCTCTCTCTCTCTATATATATATATATCAAAATATATATCTTCAACTATAATATAGAAGATGAGCTCTGGCAATGTTGTCTAAATTGATTATTTATCTAATTTTCAGTTGCTCTTTCTTCACTTTGAACTCCTAATCACTATAGTAAAAGACCCAAGTATTTTTTTTCTCATATTAATACTAACTTTTTGGTGATTAAATCATAGCAGTGACTATCTACTAAAACACACAAACTATATAACTCTCCTAACATTTTCCACACATGTTTATTGATTTTTAGGGAAAGAGAAAGGGAGGGAGAGGGAGATATATCAATGTGAGAATAAACATTGATCTGGAATCGAACCTGGCAACCTATTGGTGCATGGGACAACTCCCAATGAACTGAGCACGCTGGCCGAGACACTCTCCTAACGTGAGTGTGGGTATTTAAGTCCCTACCAGTTCTGAAATAACTGTAATCATAGAAATGATTATTGTTTTGCTAATCTATTTTGAAGGATCAATATAAGAATTGGTACAAAGACTGAATAGACATGGAAACAAAATTTCATTATCATTGAATGCTCAAAGCTTGACCTAAGGGATCACTGCATTATTCTGTTTCTGAATAGCAAAATAGATTTCATTATACCATCTGTGGGCTTAGTGGAATAAACATATCATGAACTAACACAATAAACATAGCGGTTTGTTTACAAAGCCTTATTTTGATAGACTGTGTTAATAACAAATAAAACCTTTTTCCATGTAAATAAATCTCAGTGACTGTAATAGCTCAGAGGAACTCATTGCTCTTTCAAAATTAGTGGATTAAGCACAAACTAATCATCTGCTAGAATAGTACATTTTCAAGCACAGTTGTAAGTGCTTATACATCCCATAGTAACTAGGTGTGTTCATCATGCTGGTAGTTTTCATATGTAATTCACCATTAGCTAACATTACTTGAGCACGTATTTTGTACAGAGCACTAAACTAAACAATCCATCTCATGCAAGTATGTAGATTTACAAATGATTGCTATTTTATTCAATATGTTCCATTAAATATAAAAAAGTCCTTGTTACAGCTAATTGTGTTCATTGATTAATTAATTATCAACTCACAATTAAAGACCTTCCTCATTTCTGAGAATTGACTCTATTTTGTTAACATTTTTATTAATTTCAGAGAGGAAGGGAGAAGGAAAGAGATGGAAACATCTATGGTGAGAGTCATTAATTGGCTGCCTTCTTCAGGCAGCCTACTGAGGATCCAGCCTGCATGCAACCTAGGCATGTGCCCTTGACTGGAATCAAATCAGGGACCCTTCAGTCCACAGGGCAATGCTCTATCCACTGAGCCAAACTGGCTAGAACTGCCTCTATTCACTAAAATGGTTTATCGACAAATTCTCTAAAGTTTTAGATAGTTACTACACAACTATTTATTTATCTCTATTTCTGTCTATTTTGAATTTTGGAAGCCTACATATTTAAAATAGAAAAAAACAAACAAACAAAACAAAACAAAAAACACGCTGAAACCGGTTTGGCTCAGTGGATAGAGCATCAGCCTGCTAACTGAAAGGTTCCAGGTTCCATTCTGGTCAAGGGCAGATACCTTCGTTGAAGGCACATCCCCAGTAGGGGGTGTGCAGGAGGCAGCAGATCAATGCTTCTCTCTCATTGATGTTTCTAACACTCTATCTCCCTTCCTCTCTGTAAAAAATCAACAAAATATATTAAAAAAATAAAAAAATTAACTTAATAGAGTATGATATCATAAGCAAAGTTCTTAACGCCTTCCTAATGGAAAATAGAGGTAGCTCCAGAGCTATCTGCATCGGTCTATTTAATCTCTTCCTTGATTGGCTTTCAGAAGATCAAGTCTTATGTTCAGAGGGAAAGTGTGAGGAGTTGTTCCAGAGTGGAGCTGTATTACCAGCAAAGACACTGCTGTTCCCAGAGAAATAAGGGTTATTAGTTCATCTAAAGAGGAGATTCGGTTGTCAAGATTGATAAATTAAGAAGAATGAGACCTGCTAAAATGGAGATACTGACTTAACAGAAGTTATTGACCTAACAGAAATTGAAAGGAAAAAAAAATCCTATGTGGATATGCTACTTGTGTAAAAATGCCCAAGAGACACTGGAAGGTGTTCAGATGTAAACTTTTTAGTCACACAATTTTCTGGCTGGAAATATCACCAAAATCCTGTAGCCATTCTCTCATTTGACACTGAGGCTCAAAGCAACAGAGCCCAGCTTAGGGGCAAAACTCAGATCTCTGCCTCCTATTTCAGAGTTCTGTCTTTTTTTTAACTAACATTCCACCATGGTATGTTATAAAGTTATATAGGTGTGTTAGGTGTTACTAATAATTACTTTTGGGTACTGGTTATTTCTTAGGATCATATCATTTTATTAATATGACAGAGCCATATATAACTTATACCTCAACTATGCCATTGTATGGTGACATTTGGTGCCTTTCCTGGTCTTTTTTGTCATTTTTTCCATCTCATATAAATTGCTTCAGATTTTGAAGGAGATTCCCAAAGATCATATTCTAAAGTCTCTCCTTAAACTATGGAATTCCAATTCTTTCCTCTACTCTGTGCTTTTTCAATGTATGTACTCTATTCCTTGGTTTATCGCTTCTTTTCCTGAGGGTCCAAAGGTCTGTCAATGGTGATAGTTTCTCCTTCCCCTTAATCCTCCTCCTCCTCTTCCTTTACCTACTATCTTCATCCTGCCTCCTTCTTTTCCTCTTTCCTTTTTAATAATTTCATAACATACTTTCAAAATAACTGGAACGTTAGGCCTCAAAAATGTTTAAGTTTATTAAAATAAAAAAATCCACTAATTTATTAATTAGCAGACTTCATGTTCTATGAATTTCAATAATTGGTATGCCCACTTTGTGGATAAAATACAAAATATGGGGCAGGAGATCTTGGGGATGATTTTGACTGAGATACATAAAATATAATGTTTATGTTTTTTTAAAATTTTTTGACCACTCTAAAATTGTTTCAATTATTTCTAAAAGTTTTTGGCTACTTCATGTTTTTTCTTTTGTGTTTTTTAAATATATATTTGTATTTACTTCAGAGAGGAACTGAGAGGGAGAGAGATAGAAACATCAATGATGAGAGAGAATCATTGATCTGCACCCTCCTGCCTGCTCCACACTAAGGATCTTGTCTGCAAACCAGGCATGTAACCTGATTGGAATTGAACTTTGACTTCTTGATTCATAAGCTGATGTTCAATCACTCAGCCATGCTGGCTGGGAAGCTACTTCATTTCTATAAAAACAAAATGTGAGAACCATTTTTAATTTGGAAAATAAAAGTAATAATGAATATATTCATCATTTAAATTTATATATAAACTAGAGGCCTGGTGCATGAAATTCATGCATGGGGGAGGAGAGTGTCCCTCAGCCCTGCCTGCACCCTCTTTAATCGGGGACCTCTCTCTCAATCCAGGACTGTTGGCTAACAACTGCTCTCCTGCCTGCCTTCCTGATCACCCCCTAACGATTTTCCTGCCAGCCTGATTGATGCCTAATTGCTCCCCTGCAGGCCTGGTCACCCCAAAATGCCTTCCCCTGCAGGCCTGGTCACTTCTAATTGCTCTTCTCTGCAGGTCTGCCCCCACAACTGTTCTACCCTGCAGGCCTGGATTTCCCACCCCCAAATTGCCCTTCCCTGCAGGCCCAGTTGCCTCCAACTTCCCTCTTCTTCTGGTGTGGTCACCCCTAACTGCCCTACCCTGTAGGCTTTATTGCCCCAACTGTCCTTCTTTGCAGGCCTGGTCCCTCCTAACTATCCTCCTTGTTAGCCATCTTGTGGCAGCCATCTTGTGTCCACATGGAGGCAGCCATCTTGTGTGTTGGAGTCATGGTCAATTTGCATATTAATAGAATAGAGGCCTGGTGCAGAGGTGGGGGCTAGCTGATTTGCCCTGAAGGGTATCCTGGATAAGGTTAGGGGTTCTCTTGGGGCATGGGACAGCCTGAGCAAGGAGCCTGAAGTGGTTTGCAGGCTAGTCCTACCCCATGATGATCCAAGTGGAGGCCCTGGTATTTGAGATTTATTTATCTTCTATAATTGAAACTTTGTAGCCTTAAGTGGAATCCAGGGCCATCCAGGGTGTGCAGGAAGCTTGGCTTCCTCCATTGCCAGAGAAACCCAAGTCTCCTATTTGCTCAGCGGCCACAGCCATCTTGGTTGTGTTAATTTGCATACTCACTCTTTATTGGCTGGTGTGTGTGGCTTGTGGTTGTGGCAGAGGCATGGTCATTTGCTTGTTACTCTTTTATTAGATAGGACTAGAGGCCCAGTGCATAAAATTCATGCACTTGGGGTGTGGGGGAGTCCTTTAGCCTGCTCTGTGCTCTCTCACAGTTTGGGAGCCCTTGGGAGATGTCCGACTGATGGCTTTGTCCCATTCCTCAGGAACAGGCCTAACCTGGCAGTCAAACATCCTTAGTGCTGCCACAGAGATGGGAGTGGCTCCTGCTCTTGTCACTGTGCTCGCCAGCTGTCAGCCTGACTCAGAGCTTCTGGCTGACCAGTGTCCCCCCAGTGCAAATGTACTGACCACCAAAGGGCAGCTCCTCCAGTGAGTGTTTGTCCGCTGGTGGTCTGTGCATGTCATAATGACCATTCATTACACCATTCAGTTGATTTTCATATTACCCTTTTATTATATAGGATTACATGAGCTAAACAGTATTAAGTTTATATTGTCATGTAACAAATTACTAAAACTCAGTGGCTTAAAAACACCAATATAGTAACTGGCAGTTCTTTTGATCAAAAGTTCAGGCATAAGTGACTCAATTCTATGATGATTGGCCTTAAATGGAAGTGTTCCAATTATTACCAAGATTATGTATTTTTTTGAAGCTTGGAGTTCTGTTTCAAGCTCACATTATTGTTGGTGGAACAGTTTATTGACATTGTAGGATTGAGACTACTGTTCACTTGCTGGCTTGAGAATTAGGCCCATTGTCAGCAATTAGAGACAAATAAACTCCCTGCCACCTGGCTTCCTCCATAGATTTCTTTGCACATTAAATATCTCTAAACTCTTGACAGGCTTTCCAGATTTTAAGTCCCCACCTGATTTGATCAGGCCCAGGCCAGAGATTCTCATTTTGTATTAAGCCAACTTCTTAAATGAGTTTGAATCCTAAGTATATGAATTCAGGTATATAAATCAAAACTTCATGTGCCTCAGTTATGTCAGGAAAATTTCTTTGCCTGCAATTTAACATAATCAGGCAGTGATATATTGTAATCAACAGGTCCACCACACTAAAAAGCAGAAATCACACACAATAGGCAGCATTCATAAGGATCATATTTTTATTCTGTCTGCCATGTAAGCATGTTAAGTGATTTACACACATTTTACTGATATCTCAATTTAAATTTATCAGCCCAGATTTAGAGATTAATAAAGCCATACTTTGATAAAATATGAAACTTGGCCTAAATCATAGTCTGGTTGCAATTGAGCCATGCAAAATCTGAAATCTATGGCCAACATTTTTAATACTATGGGATATTAATCTGTTAAAGAGATAAAGTAATTTCTCATATGACAAAAATGGAATTAATAATTTCAATAACAATAATAGATAAATGTTGAATATATTCAATTTTCTATTTTTACATTGCTATGTTGATGTATATGGATACTCCAAATAAATATAAAACTGGACTCCAATAACTTAAAAAATGTTAATATCTTCCTCCAAGATGTGTGTGTTCTACAGTGCACTGATGTTACAAATTACTCTGTCAGTGTCATAGATAATATTTTGGTGCTTTTTTTTCCTCTTCTATGGAGTGAACTGATATAAATGGAATAAAACTAAACTCTTCATATAGATAACTGATCCACACCAATTCTAGGTGGAATTCCAATATGTATACCTCTGGTATACATGCCTTATGTAATCCCTGAGAGTAAGTGTCTGATGGCTTTTACTCCCATGATTATACCATATGACATAGTTTGACTTTAGGATAGGGAGCTTGTAATGATTGATTTTTTAGGTCAATTTAACTGAGCCAAGAGGTGCCCAGATTGTATATTATTTTTAGGTGTTTCTGTGAGGGTGTTTTGATTGAAGTTACCATTTGAATCAGTGGATTTATTAAAATAGATTGCCCACCCCACTGTGGGTAGGCATAATCCAATTCTGATTAGAACAGAAGGGCAAAAGAAGAAAGATCTGCTCACAGAAGGAAAGTCAGAGAGAGATGAAATGTGAGAGGGAGGTTGTCTGTTGCTGAGATAGAAGAAACCACATGACAAAGACCTGAGAACAGCATGTAGGAGCTAAGAGTGATCCCTGGTCACTCTTAGCAAAAGACCAGTACTTCCTATGGCCACAGGAAAATTAATTCTAACAGTCCCCTGAAGGAGCCCGCAATGGGTCTTCTCTTAGATGAGCTTTTAGTTGAGATTTGTTCACCTGACACCTTCATTCCAGCCTGGCGAGACCACAAGCAGAGGAGATCCAGATTAAATGTGTTCAACTCTTGACTACAGAAATTATAAGGTAATGAATCTGTGTTCTTTACACTGCTAAATTTGTAATAATTTGCTACTTAGCAGAGGAAAAATAATACATTACATGAAAGAGAATTCTTAATATTATGAATTTTTCAAGCATTTTCAGAGTTAATTTGAACCTCATTGCGTTCTTGGGAAAGAGCATATAGGGCATGCTCAGACATGGACACTGTTCTTAGCAACCAAACCAGATTGTCTTGTCAGGATGCTTCAAGGGAATGGACACTTAAAACCCATCTGTTCAATTGCTGTGAGGTGAGATTTCCAACTGACACATTTGATTGCTCTCATGTGGAGTATCCAAGGTTTGGAAAAGAGAACTGCCACACTTAGCTGGTGACTTGGAATCAGACACTGGGATTGATTTAATTGAATCCTCCAAATTATGATGGAGATTGAAATTTGTTCAAGTTCCTCAATTAAAATAATAATATCAATAACATGACAGTAAGAGTAAAATAAAAGACAGGGCAAGTGCTTAGAAAAGGAATAGAAAGTGACACCCAGACATAATGAGTAGAGATCATGTTGGTATTA
>PVJN01003823.1:0-96682 GCA_004026805.1 Lasiurus borealis
GGTAGATACATATGCAATTTATGTATTAAAAGAGATTAGTATAAATTAAGAAGGAATTGAAAGGATTTAAAAAGGGCTTCAGAACTTATCTAATAATTTTATGAGCCTTTGATGTTTGAGATGGGGCTGCTGTCAGAGCAGGCTGTAGGATAGGCTATAAGTAATGTGAGCTGGAGTACTGGTGAGGAACAAGGTGAGCGAGTATAGCCAGACAAGAAATGATGAAATGATCTCTACAGTCCCATCATGAACCAGGTGGGGATGTGGCCATGCCTGGGTTTCTGGAAGATTAAGAAGGTTAAAATTAATATGGGAGTGGGAAGAAGATGGCCCAAAGCAAAATGATTTAGCCTTGAAAGCTTTTTCAGACAAAAACAAAAAGGTGAGAGTTTGAGGGAAACTATTTTCAGTATAAGGTAGTATCACACATGAGGCAGTATTACAAGAGTGATGCAGTAGAAACAACAAAATAAAAGCTGGAATGGAGAAAAAAATTACTAATAAAAACTAATAATGAAAAAAAATTAGCTCCTTAAAGATCAATGTATATGTAAAGGTAGTAGGAATAGTGTAGGATACATAGTAAACTTTCAACACATGATTTGAAGTTGAGTCTGAAATTCAAAAGAATTCTAGCCAACTTGCAAGGATTACTGTTGTATTAAATAAAAGGACAATTAGAAAATATATGACAATATTAAAGGACCAACAAAGAGAATTTGTTTCCAGTCACAACTACCTAGACCTGGGTCTTCTGAAAATGTTTTGATATTAAACAATTTTGGGAATCCTTTTAATAAGTTAATTTCATGTGTGACCAATTATATATGCATATGATTTGCATATATGCAGTGTTACATAAACCTTTTCCCCTATTTCTGTTGTTTTTTTCCTCCCAAAATAACTTTACTTACAGTTTCCAAAGTCCTCTTTAAAGAACTCTAAATATATTGAAAATTGGATAATCCTAAAATAATATACAAAGCCATTCCATCATTTATTTATTCAGCATTTATTTATTCAGTAATTATTTATTAAGTATCTTTTAAATGTCAGCCATTATAAATCTTGCTGTACCCTTGACTTGTTCAGAAAAAGAAATTCAAATTTAGGAATAGATAACAGCACATCCTGAAAGATTTGGAAGCAGGGATGCAACTAATCCTCCCTGGAAGAGACATTTAACATTTGAGTTGGAGTTTGCAGAAGTAAAGATGGTGGGGGAAATGTGATTAATTTAAAGAAACATGGATAAAAAAGCATTGATATTTGAGGAAATGGTGAGAAAGAAAAATGTTGTGACTGGAGCATAGCATCCAGGAAGATGAGATGCATTGGCATCAGATTCTGAAGCCCCTGAGATATTAAGCAAGGAAGTTTAGGTCTCCTTCTTTCCTATCTGTCAATTCAACAACTGTTTTGAATTACAAAACGGTCTTATGGGAGTTCCATTTTTAGTTTTTTGAGGAAACTCTATACTGTTCTCCACAGTGGCTGCACCAGTCTGCCTTCCTACCAGCAGTGCACAAGGGTTCCTTTCTCTCTGCATCCTCGCCAACACTTGTTGTTTGTTGATTTGTTGATAGCCATTCTGACAGGTGTGAGATGGTACCACACTGTTGTTTTGATTTGCATCTCTCTGATGATTATTGACTTTGAGCAGGTTTTCATATGTCTATTGGCCTTCCTTCTGTCTTCTTTCGAGAAGTGCCTATTTAGATCAGTTGCCTATTTTTTAATTGGGTTGTTTATCTTTTCTTTGTGAAGTTGTATGAGTTCTCTGTAAATGTTGGAGATTAAACCCTTATTGTTGGTATCACTGGCAAATATGTTCTCCCATGTAGTGGGCTTTCTTGTTTTATTGACGGTTTCTTTTGCTGTGCAAAGCTTTTTATTTTGAAGTGATCCCATTTGTTTATTTTATTTTATTTTTTTAGTTTCCATTGCCCGAGGAGCTATATTGGTGAAGAAGTTCCTTCTGCATATGTCGGAGATTGTGCTGCCTGTGAATTAATCTAGTATTTTTATGGTTTCCCATCTTATCTTTAAGTCCTTTATCCATTTTGAGTTTATTTTTGTATATGATGTAAATTGGTGGTCTAGTTTCATTGTTTTTGCATGTATCTGTCCAATTTTTCCAACACCATTTGTTGAAGAGACCGTCTTGACTCCATTGTATGTTCATGCTTCCTTTGTCAAATATTAATTGGGCATAGTAGTTTGGGTTGATTTCTAGGTTCTCTAACCTATTCCATTGATCTATGTGTCTGTTCTTGTGTGAATATCAGGCTGTTTTGAGAATAGTGGCTTTGTAATACAGCTTAAAATCTGGTATTGAGATCCCACCTACTTTGTTCTTTCTCAGGATTGCTGCAGCTATTCAGGGTCTTTTTTTATTCCAGATGAATTTTTGGAAAGTTCGTTCTAGGCCTGTGAAGTATGCCTTTGGTATTTTCATGGGGATTGCATTGAATTTATAGATTGCTTTAGGTAGAATGAACATTTTGATGATATTGATTCTCCCAATCCATGAACATGGTATATTCTTCCATCTGTTTATGTCTTCCTCTATCTCTTTTATTCAGTGTTGTGTAGTTTTCTGCATATAGATCTTTTACCTCCTTAGTTAAGTTTATTCCTAGGTATCTTAATTTTTTTAGTGCAATGGTAAATGTGATTGCTTTATTAGTCTCTCTTTCTATAAGCTAATTATTGGTATATAGAAATGCCATAGATTTCTTGGTGTTAATTTTGTATCCTGCTACATTGCTGAATTCATTTATCATGTCTAATAATTTTTTGATAGAGTCTTTAGGGTTTTCTATGTACAGTATCATGTCATCAACAAATAAGGACAGTTTTACTTCCATTTGACCTAGTGATCCCACTTCTAGAAATATATCCCAAGAAACTAGAAACTCCAATCAGAAAGGATATATGCACCCCTATGTTCATAGCAGCACAATTCACCATAGCTAAGATTTGGAAACAGCCTAACTGTCCATCAGTAGATGAATGGATTAAAAAACTGTGGTACATCTACACAATAGAATACTATGCTGCTACGGTAAAAAAGAAAGAGCTCCTACCATTTGCAACAACATAGATGGAGATTGAAAGCATTATGTTTAGTGAAATGAGCCAGGCAGATAAAGACAAATATCATATAATCTCACTCATCTGTGGAATATATTGAATGACATAGACTGATGATCAAGATCAGATCTAAAGAATGAGGATTGTAGATCAATACATCAAACCTTGGGGAAGGTGGAGGTTGATGGGAATAAGAGGGGAGCGATCAACAGAAGGACTTTTCGTACATGCATATGAGCATAATCATTGGACACAGACAACAGGTGGATGGGGCATGAGAGAGAATGGGGGGCGGAGAAGGGGTAATGGGAGAATAAGGACACAAGTAAAAAAAATAATTAAATTAAAAAAATTATTATAATAAAACATTAAATCTAATCCATACAGTGGTCACCATAACCTTAAGATAAATTGTTTCATGTGACAAAGATTTTTAAATGAAACTCTGTAGCATTAAAATCATTTTGGAAGGAAATAAAGAGAAGTTTTTTTCAAATGTCGTAAGAATTGTAATTGAAACTCAATATATTTGGCCTTTTGAGCTAAGGTAAGTAATCTGTGTTTTTGTTTCCTTGAATAAGTTTATATAAAGTTACAAAAAGAAATTGACAGCCAGTTTAAAATTGAATTGCCACGGCCTACAGCAAAGAATATCTTTACATGATATTATTCTACAATATCATTTAATTTTTGATATTTCACAACAGCATATTGTACAATTATCCCAAACAAAATTGCAAACTAATTCTTTGAATGTTTAACAGCAATTTTAAAAAAAGGACCTGAAAGGATTTAATTCCTTTTAGAAGAAATTAAGGCACTGGGAAGGCACTTGAGCATTCAATACTGGCCCCTCTTATCTCTTTTCCAAGAGGGACCCTCTTCTCACAATCCAATGGCCCTCAGCTGTACCCTGAGTTTTCTGTTTATGCTGAGGTTGAAGCCTAGAGGTGGCTGATATAATGAATCTCTCACCAAATGGTGTGAGCTGGGTCCTCCCTGGAGAAGGAATCTGAATTCCCCAAGGTATGTGATCAGTGCCGGGACCCCGCCAGAAACAAGGGGATCCCAAGGCAGGTGCTGGGCACGGAGGCCACAGGGGCAGAGGCTACCACGGAGACAGAACTGAACTTCTCAACACTCTGCTTGGCCCTGGAGAATGACTGGTTAGCCAGAGATGGATAAGACTCCTCAGGGAAGGAACAACCTAAGACAGAGACAATCGCAGAGGGGCCATCAGGAGAGAACTTGGGGGTCAACAAAGGTGGGGCACAAACCTTCAACCCCCCAACCTTTCAAGGGTCTGAACCTTCACCTCTTCTGAGGGAGGTCTCCTGCCTCCATGGCTACTTTGCTTCCCATGCTCAGCATAGATCAGGACCCAGGTAACAGACAGAAACTTGCCCACAGCAGCTGCCCTATATCTAAATTCACCCTAGCACTAGGAATGCTCAGTGCCTACTCAAGAATGCAAATAATCCTTTCCACTAATATTTACAGGGTAATCTAAGATTGTTGGTAAATTATTAAATTTGACAGTAAAAGAGTAATCAAGCCTTCAGATTAATTTAAATTAGTGAATTGAAATAAGTGAATATCCACGAAAATTTAAGTGTACTGGACAAAAAGCTGTTTCTAAAGTATTAACTAAAATTTCTATTGGTAGTTTATCTCATGGTAAAATTGCTTAACAAGCAATGAACATAAAAAAGGCATATTTGTGTGCAAAAAATTAAAATTTAAAGTTATCAAGATTGCATTAAAATTTTTGCAAAATTCTACATTAATCAGAAAAAGGGGAATAGTAGGATAATATCATGTAAAGAAAAATATCCAGTAAGTAAATTACATCTAGAAAAATTTTACTTTAGAAAATTAATTTTCATTTGTAATACTAACAGAAAGACACCCATGAAAAACACACATGGTGTCAAAATAAGCCAAAGAAAAAGCAGATAGGCAAAAATAAAAAGGACCCCAAGTCAATTTTATAGAAAAGTTTCCTTTATTAACTTTTGGTCGAGAATATGTTTATATAATTTCAGAAATCAACTCCAAGACCAAGTGGACTCCTGCAGCAGAGAGGAACTGACAGGTCTGCTCCAACCATGAAAAAAAGAGGAGAAACAGTCCAGAGATGGAAGACGCTGAGGACTACTTGCCATGTGAGCAGTCAGCAGCTGTGTGTTGCTACAGGATGCCTAAGTCCAAACCAGAGAGCGTTGGACCTGCATTGCCACCATTTGTCCACTATCTAATACCATTGCTGACGTGTACACATAAGGAACTGTTTGACATTAAAACTGGGACTCATAACTATTGGACATTGAAATTGCGACTAAAACATTTTTTGTTCTTATAAATTTATTTCTAACCTACAAAGGCAAGATGTTTTTAAAGAAAAGAATCGCAGGGGGGAACAGATACAAAGGCAAAGAAGCAATGAATAGACTGTCCGTACTACAGTGGGAAGACAGGGGAGGTTGGGGAAGGGGGTGGGAGGGCTGTAAGAGATCAGCCGAAGGACTTGTATGCATATATGTAAGCATAACCAATGGATACAGGATATTAGGGATGGGGGGCACCTGAGGGCATGTACTGGTGGGATGGAGAAGGCCAGGGGGAGGTCAATAGGTGGGGGAAAGGAGACATATGTACTACTATTTGTAATACTTTAAACAATATATATTTATATATAAAAGGGACTTAATCTGAACTGCATTCTAGAATGTTAACTCCAGCAGCAGTTGGAAGGTGTATTGGTGGAAGGAAAGATGAAGTTGAGGTTTAGGGAAGAAAACAGTTATTGCAGTTTTATAAGCAAGAGGTAAGTTCTTATAAGTAAGGGCAGTGAGGGTGGAAAAGAGAAACCAGATTCAAAGGTATTTCCCCAGTAAAATCCATGGAATTTGTGTGTAGATGTGGGAGGGAAGTGTGAAGGGGTAATTGAGAATGGTTAGAAAGTATTACTCTGAGAGCTAATTCAATAGTGATGTAAATGAAGATTAAGAACAGGAGAGGCTTTTGAAAGTGGGGGGCAGATAGCATTTTGAATTAGCCATGTCAGACCACTGCTTAAATTTTAAAAAATATATATCCAACTGGCATTCAAACAGGGACCAACACTGGCAGAGTACTGCATGGTAAACCAGACTTAAATGTAAAATTGAATTCAGACATTAGAGATATGTTCAACTACTTATACTTTGGCACCAGTGGCAAGTAACTTTCTTCTGCAGTGGTATGAGCAATGGCAGCATCTCTTGTTTCCATATTTTTTCTTTAATGTTTTCCCATGCATGGTAAATTTTCCATATGCTCTGCTGGATAGACTCTTGTTGCCATATGGCAGCATGTAATATGAGAAAAAAAAAATCATGAAGAACTTGCTTCTAATTGTCTAAAGGGATTGCCCCTGGAAAAAATCTCAATTCCATGCTGGGTTACAGAACTATTCATATTAAGCAGAACGTTGCATTAAGGAGTTGGCCAATGCAGTTACCATTATAGTGTGGATGCTGAAGATTTCGTCAATTTCTGTATTTCTTACATAAACAAACAGACAAATTCAACACAAAATCAAAACAAAATTGGTCACAGCTTGATGTCCTTAGAGGAAAGAATTTTACTCCTGCCATCTGGGAAAGGTTGAAAATGAAGTAAAATGGCTACTTTTGCTGATTTATCTCATAGAATTGAGGATCTGTCCTCTCTCAATTTAGCAAACATTTTTATAAATATTTAGGTATTTGGAATATTAAAAACATGGTCTCAGGACACTGTGTGAATAGCACAGTATTGTGGTATCAGACTGTGTTCTTAGACAGATCTCTTTACCTCCTTGAGTACATTATCCTCATCTCTAAAATGGAGATAATAATGCCTACCTTTATGAGCTATCACAAATGTTAGAAATAATATACATAAATGCCATATGATACTGTCTGCCATAGTAAGTGGAAGTCATTTTTATTTTAGCTTTCAACTCTACAACTATACCAAGTCTGGCAATTAACTTCAATGATAAATACCTTCCAATTATACTTAGACTTTATCCTTTTATTTGTATGTGTTGAGCAAATTTATATATATAATGCTATTTAGACAGGACATCTGTGGTCGGCGAACTGTAGCTTGCGAGCCACATGTGGCTTTGACCCCTTGAGTGTGATTCTTCCACAAAATACCATGGCCTGGGCAAGTCTATTTTGAAGAAGTGGTGATAGAAGTTTAAGTTTAAAAAATTGGGCTCTTAAAAGAAATTTCAATTGTTGTACTGTTGATATTTGGCTCTGTTGACTAATGAGTTTGCTCAGCACTGGGGTAGACGAACAACCTTCTGGATGAAGCCAAGGCTGTGAAGACTGATCCCCTTGCACAAATTTCATTCATTGGGCATCTAATGTTTATTATATCCTATCTAATAAAAGAGTAATATGCAAATTAACCATCACTCGTGACAAAATGGTGGTGCCCATAGCCACAAGATGGAGGTGCCCAGTCCCTTCAGCCCTGTTACTGGAGTGTTTGGGCCTGTTGGCCCAGCCAGGGATCCAGAAGACTAAGCAGAGATGTGGGATCCACCCACTCTGATAGCGGATCATGCCCCGATGCTCTGCCTCCTCTGGAGTGTCTGGGGCTAAACAGCCAGGCTGGAGTGTTTGGGCCTGTTCATTGGCCACGGGTCACATGGGATCCTCCCACTCCAGTAGTGGATCACATCTTGCTGCTCTGCCGCCTCTGAAGTAACGGGCTGAGCAGCAAGTCTGAAGTGTCTGGGCCTATCAGCCCAGCCAGGGGTCACGGGGACCAAGGGGAGAGGCAGGATCCACCATTCCAATGACGGATCCAGCCTCATTGCTCCCCAGCCTCTGGAAGTGTCTGAGCCTGTCAGCCCTTCCATGAAGGTAGATGCTGCATCCAGGGGGCACACACAAGTGGGCAGGGAGCTGACTTGGGGTCTTTTGGTACTGGGGGACTTGATGCTGTGTCCCAGTTTGTGCTGATCCAGACTCTGACAGCAGGGAGGAGGAAGTTCCACCCCCACAGAATTAGCCAGAATCAGCCATTGGTCAGACAGCTCTCAGTGGCCTGACAGCCAGGACTCTCATTCGCCTGACAGCAGGGAGATGGGATTACATTTAAACATCTACTATTGATACAAGGTAGCTCTGCAGCCAAAGGAGCTGATGTTATTGACAGAAAATGTCTGAAGACCAACATGTGTCTAATCTTGAAGGCAGACAGATGAGCCTTTGGGAGCCAGCAGTCCTGGATTCTGAGAGGGATATGCGACTGCCCATTTAGGCCCAATCCTGTGTCTGGGCCCAAATGGGGAGTCAGACATCCCTCAGATTGGAGACAATGCAGGCTGAGCTAAGGGACACCCCCAACCCAGTGCATGAATTTCATGCACCAGTCCTCTAGTGTATGTATATGTGTATGTGTATGTGTGTATATATATACATATATATATTACTTTATTATTGAAAGTATTTCATAGATCTTTCCCCCTATTAACCTACCTTTACTATAAATTTAGAAAATTCTAAAAGTGCTATTTTCATTAAATTTGAGATCTCTGTTATGTTTATTCACTGGTTCTTATGATAAGTAGTTTAAAACAGACATTCTGCAATCATTAAAAATGTTTCTTTTTTAAATTAAAGTATTTTATTATTAAATTTATTGGGGTAACATTGGTTAATAAAATTATATAGATGTCAATTATATGATTCTATAATACATCATCTGTATATTGCATAGTGTGTACCACCCAAAGTCAAATCTCATTCTGTCATCATATATTTAACTCCTATATCCTTTGTTAACTCCCTTTTAGATTCTTTTTCCTCTGGTAATATCCATACTGTTGTGTGTGTCTTGTTTGTCTGTCTTGTTCATTTGAAATTTTGTTTGTCTGTCTTGTTTGTTCATTTGAAATTTTGCTTTTCTGTCTTGTTTGTTCATTTGTTGCTTTCAGTTTTATATCCCACATAGTGAAATAATATGGTTCTTGACTTTCTGATTTATTTCACTTAGCATGATATTTTCAGGACCCATCCATGCTGTCATAAATGATGGTATCTCATCTTTTATTATGGCTGAGTAGTATTCCATTACATATATGTATATATGTAACACGTCTTCTTTATCCAATCATTTATCAAAGAACACTTCAGTTGTTTCTATGTCTTGACTACTGCAAATAATGCTTCAGTGATGGAGTTGAATTACACTTACCCATCATGGTGGGTCCTTGAAGAAAAATACCATGATAAAATGAGTAAGATAAAAAGTGTGGACATCAGGGTTTTTTTTGTTGTTGTTTGTGTGTGTGTGTGTGTGTGTGTGTGTGTGTTTTAATCTTCACCAGAGGATTTTTTTTTCCATTGCTTTTCAGAGAGAGTGGGAGGGAGAGACAGAGAGAGAGAAGGAAAGAGAGAGAAAAAAGAGAGGAGATATATTTGCCTCCTATGCCCTAATCAGGAGGTGGGCAGTGAACCCAGAACCCAGGCACATGCTCTTGACCAGGAATTGAACCTAGAATCTTTCAGTGCTTGGGCTCATGCTCTAATCATTGAACCATACCAGTACAGGCATGGACATCAGTATTTTAATGAACAGATATGACATATTAGGTGAGAAACTGCCACTTGAGCTGCTTGAGAAAATACACGTGCAGGATCAGTCTCCACGAAAGAGTGATAACTTTGATTTGTTTCCATGTTAAAAAAAAAGTTGGTTTCTAGTTTCTTGTAAACATTGTTAAAATGCCTTACTGTATAGTATCTACCTCACTAGTATTTCAGATTTTTCAAGAGCCTTTATCATATAGTCTTCCATCTCTTTCTGGGAAAAGTAACTCATTCATTCACAAGATTGATGCTTTTGGTTGGTCTAGTTATGTTTATAATCTCTGTGTGCCGTGCATATAGCAATTCCTAAATAAATATTTGTTGAATGCATAATAATAATCCTATATAATAAAAGCCTGATATGCACATGGTCCCCTTGGGAGTTCAACTGACCAGGAGCTCAACCACTTGCTATGATGTGCACTGAACACCAGGGGTCAGCACAGAATGAAGGAAAGCCCTGGCCGGCAGCCACAGCTGTGGGGAGAAAGGCTCCGATCAGCTCTGAATGCCAGCCAGGCCTAGGGACCCTACCCATGTATGAATTTCATGCACTGGGCCTCTAGTAATCTATAATAATAAAAGCATAATATGCTAATTAGACTGAACAGCTGAATGATTTTCTGGGCAAAGCTGGGGCTGCGAAGGCCAAGGCAGCTGCCATGGCTACAAGGGCCGAGCCCCTTGTATGAATTTCATGCATCAGGCCTCTAGTAATAATAATTATCCTGCAATGACTTTAGAGGTACATATGTCTTTCCCAACAAATGTTTTCTAATGTTTCAGGTAGATAGCCAATCATGTGGAAGCCCTATTCTTGATTTTTTGAGGAATCTCCACACTGTTATCCATAGTGGCTCTACCAATTTACACTCGCACCAAAAGTGTATGTGGGCCAGTTGTACAGATCTGAATCGTTCAGTACAATGATTAAGGCTGTTGAACTCATGAGTGTGAGAGAAACTATATCTCATTTTAAAGGATTCCTGATTTCTGCTCTCAAATAATTAAATCAACCATGTCCTGCTCTATTCGAGTATATGTTAGAGTTGAGCTTGGGGTTCTGTGGAAATAAAGAGGCGGTACATAGTTAAATTAAAAACAAAACAAAACACTTCAATGACTGAGCATAATGAAGCATTGGATTCTATTGACAGTCACAATTACCCAAAGAGCCAAAAAACAGTGGGTTCTGTAGGTTCATAAATAGAAGACAATGAAAGAATTTTCAAATATTAGAATATTTTGCTTATTTTTGCTTAATAGTACAAATAAGTAATTTCCATCTTCTTTTAAATCAATAATAGTTGGATTTTATTGTTTAGACACACATCAAATATCAACCTAACTAATTTTCAAACTAATTTCTTTTATACATCTCTAGAACAAATTTATGCTTTCATTTCGTTTCAAAACGTATGAAAAAAAGATATTGAATAGGTAACATGATGCTATAAACTACTGAAGAACAACTATGTAAAATGTATATGAACTTAATCATTAAGGTTAAGAGAACAGGGGAAATATCAGTCTTGTGTGCTCATCATGTACTTCTAGTCACTGTATTGGTGTAATAAAACACAGGCAAGTCAGACCTGCCAACAATGCATGGATATTAAAATTACTCCATCTGTCATCTACTTTTGTTGACCAAGTAATAGCTTATGTTAAAAAAATGCTCTGCTTTTACATATCTGACTTCTTTCCAAAACCTATTTATTTTACTTCACAGCATTAAAAACAAACAAACAAACAAACAAACAAAAAACAGCTTTTCCTCTGCATTTCTGTAGCCCTATTCTTTATCTAGCTACAATCATCTCTGGCATAAAGTTTCCAATTACTGAGTGACCTTTAAAAATGCAAATTTTGTCATGTCTTCTGCCTGCATAAAACTCTTTATTGACTTCTCATTGCTCTTAGGGTGAAGTAACTAATCCTCTTTGTGGCCCCCATGCCCTGTCTCTGTGGTCTCTGCTCACCTCACTAGTCTTATCTGTCACATTTTCAGCAACTCAGGCTGCTCATATTCACTCCCACTTCCACTAGTGATCTCTTGTTCACCCTCTCCCATTCTTTTGCTTGATTGTAAGGGACAAAACACAACTTGGACTAATTGAAGGAGAAAAAATATTAAAAGATTTAGGAGATGCACAGAATTATTGGGAGTGCCCTACCAAGCAAAACATGTGGCCATACAGCCAGGAACCACTTCCCAAATCACTCCAGACCCATTGCAATGCAGACATCATAGTCCTCAATGCCAAGCCCCATATGTGGCTATTTATCCTGCCAAGCCTGTTGCCCAAGCAACCCATTACTGCTGCATCAGCTGACACCTACAGAAAACATCTCCATTCCCTGTTCATTCTGAATCACTTGTTCCTAATTCAGTCTTTTGTATTTATATCTATAAGGCACAGCCTACACAAATGTAGCCTTATTTTAACTGCAAAGGATGTTAGGCAAATGAGTAGGTGCTATTTTTAACTTCTTTACACTGGTTTGGACTCTGTCTCTACCAAAAACTTATTCAGTGGTAAAATTACCAAATAAAGAAAAAGAATGTAGCTGCTGTCTTGCCAAATAATAATGTTAGTTATTTCTCATTCTTCAGGCACTCAGCTAAATTGTAACTCCAAAGGTGTCTCTATGGGTCACTCCCTTGTGCTCGTCCAGGTCAGTTCTCATAGTAATACATTTTCATAATAACCTCTACTTATCTTTCATAGCATTAAAACTAACATTATGAAATGATTAAATGTATAATTTTTGCTAATTCCTGCCTCTCCCTGATAGACAATAAGATCTGTAAAGACAATTACTGTGTCTATCTGAGTCAAACCTTTTTATCTAAACATTAAGTATGAATAAATTATACATTGAATGATGTACACTTATCAGAATACTTTCTAAATAACATTGCCTAAAATATAAGGACCCCCCTGCTTAATGGCAATTTACAAGGTTCCTATTTCTTTTGGTGAAAAACTAGAGATGGATGATATAATATTGGAAAAAATGTTTTCCTCTACTCTCATAGGGTCAGTAGCTGGAATGTGATAATTTAGAGAAAATATAGATTAACAGGAGAAAGGTTTATTATGCATACACATAGTATCTTACAGAAAAGAAGGGATAATCCATAGAAGAGGTTAGGATAATTAAGAGTTTATATACTGTTTTAACAAAGGGCAACAAATTGTGAATGGGTATCAACATAAAGGAAAAGGAAAAGGAGTTGGGTTTATAGGGACAGTAATTTGGAAAGGTAAAAACTGAGGGAAATTAATGGATGATAAAGGTTGTTTAGTAAGTTTTGTTATGCACTCAAGTGGGTGCCATCTTTAGTGATAAGAGTTGAGTAGTCTTCAGTGTTAAAAGTCAGTCTCCTCTTCTTGGTACAGAATGGGGAAGGCAGTCAGCTTCACTAAGGTGAGAGGGCAGAGAATTCCTCTTATTTCTGTTGTTTCTTAATTGACTTCAGCTCAAAATAATCATTATGCGAAAGTGACATATTTTGAGGAAGCATATTCAGAACCTCTTCAGTGGAAACCTTACATGTATTGAACAAATATATACTAATATTGTAGGTAAAGAAGATTCCAATTGAGCATGCATATAAAAGAAACTGATACTTTGGGTTAGTTCTTGCTTATACTCTTATTAGAGGCCTGGTGCACGAAAATTCGTGTACTTGGGGGTTCTCTAAGCCCGGCCTGTACCATCTCACAATCCGGGACCCCTCTGGTAGGGTCGCTAGGCCTGGCCTGAGATCAAGGCCTATTGGAGCTTTCCTCCCCTGGGCTACAGGCAGCTGGCCCCACACCCAGTGTTACCACTGCTTGCCATCTGTGCAGCACTGCCCCCCATCCCCTGCCACCAGTGGCCTCCCTCTGCAGGCCACAGGCCGGGGTGTAATGGTTTATCTGGCCTGGTCCTCCCTCTTCCTTTGCTGGGGGGCAGGGCCAGCCCCACAAGGGCTCTCTGCCTACCTGATCACCCTAACTGCTGGTCTGCCTACCTGATCACCCCAAACTGCTGGTCTGACTACCTAATCACCCCTAACCCCTCTGCCCGCCTGCCTGATTGACCCTTACTCTTGTTGGGGGGCGGGGCTAGCACTGACTTAGGCTGGTCAGCCTCCGGTCATTGTTGGTCATTACAACCAGGGTTTTTATATATTAGGATTATTCTAATGTTTTCAAACTTAAACTCATTTGTACAACTTTCTTAACCCACATTTTTGAGCTATGTTACCCAAGTTACCTCTCCCTTGATTTCCAAAATTATCTCTTTCTCTGTCTTTTCCCTATTGTCCTTTTGTTTAGGTTTCTTAGAACTTTATGGCTTTGCAATACTGTATGGTTGATAAACTTCATTCTTACCTATAGTTGAGTTCTTGCTATTCTTCATTGAGTTCTTGCATTTTCATATGGGTTATTTTATGAAGATCTCAAGTCACATTTTCCAGAGAAGCAAGGTCATATTGTGGATTTCATGTCTGATCAAGGGCTAAACAACATATATAACAGTAAACCCATTAACATACAGCAACTGTATGTGTTTATAATAAAGCAAGTAGGGAAGTTATGCTCAAAGCCATGCAAATAAATGTAAATATATGGCAAAAGAGGTAAAGGGGTACATAATTAACATTTTCTAGGTTTAAAATCAGTGTAATAGACATTGTATTGAGAGTTTTACATATATAAATGGATGAATGAATCTGGTTTACCTGTTCATTTTGTTTTAATTTCTCTTACTTCTGCTCTATACCTCCATTCCTATCTCAATTTGAGAATCATTATTGGAAAGAGGTCAATTACTCAACAACTATATAATAATTCATTCTGTGCACAAAACCCAGTGTTGATAAAAAAAAAATACCTTTCATTGTCCTTTTCAGTCTATGGAAACTCAGGAATTTTATTAAAACACTGGCAGATATTTATTAAGGAATCACTGGCATATAATTACTATCTATAATTACACAATTATAGAATGCTTTGAAAGACAAATATGAAGATGACAAGAGCATTTTTAAGGGCATTGTTATCTAGTCTAGGGGGTCAGAGAAAGCTCCTGTGAACAATGTCAAAGCAGGTAAAAGTGCATATAAGCATAGGGTGGGATGGGGACAGTGAATATGACAAGATTGAAGTATTGGCACTTGATCAGATTGAAAGGTTTCTGTACACTGAATGAATAGAGGCCTGGTATGTGTGTGTGTGTGTGTGTGAGTGTGGCTCTTCCACAAAATACCACAGCCTGAGCGAGTCTATTTTGAAGAAGTGGTGATAGAAGAAGTTTAAGTTTAAAAAATTTGGCTCTCAAAAGAAATTTCAATCATTATACTGTTGATATCTGGCTCTTTTGACTAATGAGTTTGCCAACTACTGGTATAGACCACTATGAATGAGGGGGAAAGTGAAATACAAACTAGTTAACTGGGCTCAAGCACTGTCCACGAGAGAATAATGGCATCTTCTATTTGTCATTATGCATGTTTCTTTTAGCAAAAGAATTAACTAAATTTTTTGATTCATTAATTCTACATCTGCCTCTATTTGGTCTCCCACCTCATACTCTCTGTCTGGAATGCCCTTCTGGATGGATTGTCAAGCTTTTTTTTGCCTTCATATCAAAGAACATTTAAAAATGTTCACATTTTTATTGTTGCTATTGTTGTATTTTACTTCAAAGTTCATGTGTTTTAGCGATAGCAAGAGGTATACTCTCCTGATTATTGTCCTTTGTATTATATGCTCTAAATTGCTTGGCTCCTATAAATAAATATAAATATATATATATATATATATATATATATATATATATATATATATGCATATAAGTACATATATATGTATGTATATGTTATCTTTTATTTCTATTTAAATTGTTTAGGGTCCATAATTCCTTTGTTATTCATACTGTAAGCTCTTAGAAATTAACTACTGTAATGATTTAATTTGCTTGTGGATTTGCTTGCTTCAGGCTGCTACCAAATGAATCCAGGAACATTACAATTTGTAGCATTTCCAAAACACCATAATTTATAAGACAAAACAACAACACTGTACTATGATTACACAGAAATTAAAGTAATCAATAGGCATAGTGCTTCCCTTTTAATACATATGGCCCCATAGATTATAAAAATAGTCAGCATGTTAGTGCACAGTGGTGTACTGTGTTATTCTTTATTTTTGTTCACATGCATTTGAGCTATGTCAAGACATAATAAAAAAAAAGAACTGAGTAGTGATTCTACTCCTGGTTCTGTCTAAGGCCTGACTGATGAAGACATCCGTCTTGATCAAGACATCCATCTCCTTTAAATATCAGCATCTACCTATATAAAGTGGGGGTAACGATTCCTGTTCTACCAGATTCTTCAGTGGATGTGAAAATTATTTGGAAATGTAAACTTTAAGGTGTGATAACAGCCATTGAAGTCAATAAAATGGTCATAGGCTTGCATAGTACAGTATGTTTAAATGATATTGATACTGCACAATTGATACTTGCATAGTATCAATTGAATAAAGTCATCTTTACAAGAAGGATAAACTGAGGCTAGCTATGTAGCTTTCTGCTTGGCAGATATTGCTATGTGATACACATTACCTTCGTGGGACAACCTGAGAAAATTGCACTTTTATTTTAGCATTCCTATATCTGTGTGACTGTGTGATAGACCAGGAAAAGTTTAGCCTTCTGCAGAAATATGTTGGACAATCCATTAAACCTGTTAATATTCTGAATCTATGAGCCTAATTTCCTGATTGTTTGATTTGTAGTTGCTAAAATTTACATAATATTATAACAAAAATAAAAATAGGCATCTAAGTAAATTTGTTGTATATAGAAATTAGCATTGACTTCATCAAGTATCATTCAAGATCTTCCTACAGTAATTTTGTTTACCAATGAAAAAATAAAAGAAATTTAAAAATATTTTATAACCATTTGAAAAAGAACAACTGACTATGAAAGATAAGAAGGCTGGTTCTTGGCAGAATTTCAAAAAGACTTTTACAAAATGTCTTTAATATGAATGAAAAAATTAGTTAATCTACTCACCACTTTAGTGAGAAACTCTAATGAAATATATGACCCCAATTTTCTGCATATGGATACTAAAGTAGAAAGGTTATTATATGCCATAGGCCATTCTAAGAATCAATGTCTGAGCAGGAAAAAAAGTAATAACTTCTGATTCTGGTTCTCGAGAATGAGGTAGTCGTGGACTTTGTCTACTTGGGGCTTTTAGTAGTCTATCTTAGATTTATTTCACTCTTCATGTTATTTGCATTCCCCTCTCCTGAAACTGTTTAATTTCCTCTCAAATAAAATTTAACATAGGAAAGCAAATCTCATCTACTTGTGGCATTATGTACATCAGTTGCATAATACACATTTGATTGAGTTACTAATAGAATAACAGAAGAGAAGAAGCAGTTACTTTAATGAAACCAAAAACAAACAGAAAATATTGAGTTTGATATTTCTCTTTACTCTGTAGGTTACTGGAAGACTGTCTTCCTAAAAGGTACTAACAACCATGTTGCTTGCTCAATGTTTTTCTTCTCACATAGGCTGCTATTTCATTTGGGTTTAGGTGAAGCTATCTGTGTTGCAGTGAGTACACAGAAATCATGCTGCATCTGTTAGATTATCACGTGAGGTGCCTGGTCCCAGATTTGGCTTTATTCCCAAAAGGCAGTTGGGGCTTTGATCACACAGCTGTTCTGCACGGATAACAATAGATGCTGCTACATTCATTTTATAGCACCTCACTCGGTTTTTTCAGGAATATTAGCTATTTATATGACGTTGTATGTATCTTTCAGAAAATATGCTTTAGTGAATTGTGAAAATACATCTGTTATATTTTTATATGACTCTTGGTTCTTAATTAAACAGTTTTTAGTAGTGTTCCCCACCTCTCACTGGGTTATATAATTCTTATCATTCATACACTTAATTTTATTGAGCAATAATACATAACATTTGGGAAATGTTTCCTACTGGTTAATTATCTAAAAGCATATGTTATGAGATGCAATAGTTTATTTTAACAGGATTTGACATACCAGCTAGTCATAACTGGGTTTGTATTATTACAAACAAGGTGTTTTTTTTTAAAGCAATATATGTAAGTGAAAGTTGAAAATGAAAGCTTACTTATAGATCAAAGGAGGTGAAGAGAAACAATTTTATTATGTTTCAGTACATTAGGTAAACAATCTCTTCCTGCATGCTGAACCGAATCCTGGCCATTAACAATAGCATTAGAAAGAAGGAGATTGATTCATATAGGAAGAATACAAGAGAATTTTCATGGCCACACTAACCAGTTCTGTTAGGTCTCTAGAGATGGCAGTTACATTTATGAGAAAATATGTGGAAAGAATAAGAAAAAACAAATACACAAACTACTAAAATGCCTGGGAAAAAAAGCTTAGAACAAATGAATTTAGTCTTGAAAGAGAAAATGGAATATGAACAGGAAATACTTTTGGGTACTTCCAAGTATGTTAGGAAGAAATATTATCTATGGGCATTTGTTACTTCTAAGCCCAAACAATACATATGGTATTTTGTTTTGTAGGTGATTTTGATCATAAAAAGGAGTTAAATTTAATATTGGGCACTCAGCATGTCTTTTTTTTCATATATTTTATTGATTTTCTTTACAGAGAGGAAGGAAGAAGGATAGAGAGTAAGAAACAGTGATGAGAGAGAAACATCGATTAGCTGCCTCCTGCATGCCCCTCCCCGGCCAACCCCTTTTCCCCCCACCCCCCCCCCCCCCCCCCCGCACTGGGGATGTGCCCACAACCAAGGTACATGCCCTTGACCAGAATTGAACCTGGGACCTTTCAGTCTGCAGGCGAATGATCTATGTGCCAAACTGGTTTTGGCATTCAGCATGTTTTAAGAATTACTAAAAAGAGTTTTATCCTTAGTTTTGTTTGAGTGTGTGTTATTTTAGATGCTGATTTAATGGTGCTGTGAGGCCATGGTGTCACAATTGGTACTCAAGTGGGCTATGCATCTTATAGAGTGTGATAATCTTATCTAATAAAGAGGTAATATGCTAATTGACCATCACACCCTCCGCCAATAAGGAGGGAATATGCTAATTGATTGCCATGTTCTCAAAGATGGCGGCACCCACAGCCACAAGAAGGTAGCTCCCAGACCCCTCCATCCTGCTAGGGCATGGCCTCTGGAGTCTCACAGTCCCTTTAAACTCCCAGCTGCACAGTGCTGCCCGAGGCTCAGGTAACTTTATGTGATGGAGGTGTTGCCTTCCCTTGATTGGCAGGTCACCTCCTGCCCCTGAGGGCTCCTGGACTGTGAGAGAAGGCAGGCCTGACTGAGGGACTCCACTTCTGGTGCATGAATTTTCTTGCACCTGGCCTCTAATTTTAAATAAATATTTTTAAATAATTTTATTATGTTTATTATAAAAGTTATTTTTAATGTAGAAAATTAGAATAAGCATAGAAGCAAAGAGAAAAGTTTATTAACTCTCCATTGTGTGATATGTAATATTTTGTAGTATATACTCCACTGATTTCATGTTTTGTATATATATATTCACACACAACACACACACACACACACACACACACACACACACACACACACAGCAGGATCGTATTTTATGTAACTTAATAATAATTATTTTCAATTCTCTTAAGCATGTTTCTATATCTAAATGATTAAAATTTCTGTTTTAAATTCTCATAGGTAATTAAATTTCTATTGATTATTTAATTATTTAATCTCTTAATTGGGTAATTATGTACCCTCTCCAGATTTTGTTAACCTCATTCATTTTTTCACTTTCTTTTTTTTATTTAATAAATATTTATTGTTCAGATTATTACATTTTTTTTTCTTTTTTCCCCCCATTGGTACCCTCTACCTTGCACCCATCCCTCCCTCTACCCTTAACTCCCCCCGCATTATCTTCATCCATAGGTATATGATTTTTGTCCAGTCTTTCCCTGCACCCCCTTACCCTTTTTTCCCCTAAGAATTGTCAGTTCACTCCCTTACTATGCTTCTGATTCTATTATATTCACCTGTTTATTCTGTTCATCAGATTTCTAATTCTCTTGATTTTTACAGCACTTGTTGACAGATATGTATTTGTTGTTCATAATTTTTATCTTTACCTTTTTTTTCTTCTTCCTCTTCTTAAATAGTACCTTAGCATTTCATATAATACTGGTTTGGTATTGATGAACTCCTTTAGCTTTTTCTTATCTGTGAAGCTCTTTATCTGCCCTTCAACTCTGAATGATAGCTTTGCTGGGTAGAGTAATCTTGGTTGTAGGTTCTTGTTATTCCTCACTTTGAATATTTCTTGCCACTCCTATCTGGCCTGCATAGTTTCTGTTGAGAAATCAGCTAGAAATCATATGGGTGCTTCCTTGTAGGTAATTAACTGTTTTTCTCTTGCTGCTTTTAATATTCTCTCTTTGTCTTTTGCTCTTGACATTTTAATTATGATGTCTCTTGGTTTAGTCCTCTTTGGATTCCTTTTGTTTGGGGTTCTGTGCACTTCCTGGACTTGTAAGTCTATTTCTTTCACTAGGTGGGGAATTTTTCTGTCATTATTTCTTCAAATAAGTTTTCATTATCTTGCTCTTTCTCTTCTTCTGGCATCCGCATAATTCTGATGTTGGTATGCTTGAAGTTGTCCCAGTGGGTCCTTACACTGTCTTCACATTCTTGGATTCTTTTTTCTTCTTGCTTTTCCAGTTGAGTGTTTTCTGCTTCTTTATATTTCAAATTTTTGACTTGATTCTTGCCTTCCTCTAGTCTGCTGTTAGGTCTCTGTATAATATTTTTTATTTTAATCAGTGTATGTTTAATTTCCAGTTGGTCCTTTTTCATCTCCTCTTGGTCTCACTAAAGTTATCCATCTTTTCTAGGAAATTCTTGAAAACCCTTATAACCATGGTTTTGAGCTCTATATCTAGTCGTTTGTTTTTTTCCATTTCTTTTGTTTGTGATCTGTTCCTTTGTCTCTGAATTTTCACTATGCTGGGAGAACTTCTGTGTTGGAATCAGCCTTATAATATAAGACTTATATGGGGTGGAGTCCCAGCAGACTGCCTTGGCTTACGGGACCACTTTTGCTTCCAGTCAGCCCCACCCTACACAGCCCCTGGGTCTCAAGTGTCTCTCGGTAATTGCTGGAGCTGTTTTTGTGCGCAAACACATGTGTGCCTCTAAACTGCTGCCTTTCTGGCTCCTCTGAGCTCCAGAACATGTATGAGACTGGGTCCCCAAGGGCTCACCCAAACTAGGGCTCAGTGCAATTAGAAGTGGCACAGTTGAGAGGTTCTGTCTTCCACCCATTAGAGAAAGCCAGTGGCACAATCAGCAGTCTGTCTTCTGCACACAGTAGTGTGTGTGCCCCCAGACCTCTGCCCTTTCGTGGCTCCCCTAAATTTCTATGCACGCCTCCCTTTTCATAGTCCAGACTTCCCCAGTATGAATCTTGCCCTGGACTGGGGTTCAGTGCCATAGGATAAGAAGTTCAGTGCAGTTGAGAGACTCTGTTTCCTTCTTGCCAGAGAAAGCCAGCCAGGTACTCTGGTGCCTACTCTCTCCATGCAGCTCCTCTGAGTCACTGTGAGCCCCTCTCTTTCTAGTTGTAGAATTTTCTCTCAGCCAACTTTCCTATGGTTCTGGATGATTTCCGTTCTGTCTTTTAGTTGTAGTTTTGAAATTGTTTTGCGAGCCAGTTTAGGTGTTCACTATGCCGCCATCTTGGTTTCTTTCTCAACCTCATTCATTTTTATGCAAAGTTTACTGAGCACCTATTTTGTAATAAACAACATGTACTAAGTTTCTGCTTTCATGAAGTTGCAGTATAGACAGGCAATAAACAAATAAAAAGCATCTTACCACCCTGCTTGTTGTGGCTCAGTTGGGTGAGTACTTTCATGCAGAAGTGTTGTTGGTTCCATTTCTTGTCAGGGCAGATACTCAAGTTGTGGGTTGGATCCCTGGTCAGGGTGTGAACAGGAGGCAACCAATCAATGTTTCTGGGCTGCATTACTGTTTCTCTCTTACCTCTCCCTCTCTCTCTAAAATCAAATATATTTTAAAAACACATATTTGAAAAATATTATCTTATGTTGTAGATAGATAATTAGCAGGTAAAAAAAAACAACAAACAAAAATAACAACCTCCAGCAAGAAGACAATTAATATCAACTCAGAGTTATAAACACCAAAAATAAAAGGACTCAATGTGATAGTGAATCACTAGCATGAGAGGGAAGTTGTAATTAATGGCTTCAGTCTAGAACATTTTCCATATTTCTTTTTTATCCTTTTTTTTTAATATTTGTGGTATGAGACCCAACAGAGTCAAGCAGGACCTATTTTGGGCTGATATGTCATTTGTTCACTTATTCATCACATTGTAGAAAAAGGGACGAGATCAGTTTTTCTAAGGAATAAGAGGCAGTTTAGTATAGTCCATTTAGAAACGAATAGTCATCTTCTTCTGACTGACTCTCCTCTCCCACTTTCCTAGGCCCTTGTGATTTCATTGGGCCCATCTGAATAATCCAGATTAATCTCCCTAATTTGAGGTAGTTTACTAGCAACCTTAATCCATTTGCAACAATTTCCCTTTTTCACATATAGCCTAATGTATTTAAAGTTTCTGGGGATTAAAATATGGATATCTTGGGAAGTCATTTTTCTGCCTATGGTGATTGGATATTGCAATCATATTTATTTGTCTATATCTTCTGTGAGAATATAAGATAGAGTGTGGATCCTACTCATCTTTTTATCTCTGTCCCAACCACAGTACCTAATACACAGTATTTGTCAGTGAATGGTTTGTTAAGTAACATGAAGTTCTATTTTGCAAAGAAATACAAAAGATGTAAGTAAGTAAAAGGCAACATAGATTTGCTAAGGGCGATAGTTATATGTAATCTTGTAATAAGTGTGACTTTATTCTAGTTTCACTTTCAGTATCTTTTTAAAGTTTAGATTTATAAAATAGATGAATGTAATTGAAATTATACAAACTCTGGGAAGTATTCCATAATATATCATTTTAGAAAGAAAATCAATATGTGCTTAGCTTATTATAAGTACTAAATAAGTAATCTAACAAAAGCAATTTCCTAACCTTTACAAAGGAGAAAAAGTGATTAATAAAATAGATTTCATATTTAAAAGTAACTTGCTATGGCCTTTACAGATCTTCTCCTTTGTCACTCTCCTAGGTTCAACTATCTTACCCCTGTAGGTCTCAGGGAATAGAAAAAGATTTCAGTTTGTCCATATAGATATTTTAAAATGTATGAGCTACAGGAAATGACAGTGGTGACTCCAGCCCTTAGACTAGTTATGTCTTCAATTTGTCAAATGTATAAGTGTATTTTAGATGACTCAAAGAGGAAAGATGAAAAAGAAACAAACTCTAGAAAATTTTAAATAATATAAAATTTACAAAACTCAAATTTATTTGCAAAAATAATAAAGAAAAAGAAAAGAAAGATGTATTTAAATTATAATGTTTAATGTTTGCTTCTTTCTTAATATAGTCTCATGGAAACCACAAATTTCATCATGCTTCCCATTATAAATGGAGGATTCAGCCATATTTAGACATTCAAAATGAGTTTCTTCAATTATTATTCTCTGGGTTAGACCTCGTTTGCTCAGAGAGAAAGAAGAGTTGAGAATGTGGCCCTGGACAGAGACTGCCTGTAATTTACTTTGATTTCTGCCATTTTTTATTTTGTGACTCTAGGCAAGCTTATTATCATTTCTTTGTCTCAATTTTCTTATCTATAGAATCTTATCTATAAAATGAGGATATCTATAAAATAAGGGTTATTTTGAGGATTAAATGTGTTGCTATGTATAATGTGTGAAAGACATGTTATCTGATACTATCTAGGAGAGTCAAAAGATAGGTATTGTGAATCAGCTCTTACCCTGCATATAGACAAAATATTATCTTGCCTCCATGCTAGAGTTTGGGCTGCTACCTAACAGTCTATGGCATATTAATATAGCACAGTAGTATAACTTAATCACTTACCTTCATCATGTAAAGGAGTTTAACAGCATAATCTTTTACTTGCCTTATAATGTTCATTTTTATGATATAGTAGACTGGCACCAAATTAGCCTTTTTACAAACAAGATAAACTCAGTAATGCCAAATCTGAACCTGAATTAAAATCTAATATGCTTGCCTTCTTTAAAAACTTTTCTTAAATTTAGAAGAGATTTTAAAGAACTTGCTAGTTAGATGACATTTGAAATGGCATCTGGTACCCGACTGGTGTGCCTCAGTGGTTGAGTGTCAGCCTATGAACCAGGAGATTATGGTTCAATTCTTGGTCAGGGCATATGCCTGGGTTACAGGCTTGATCCCCACTGTGGGACATGCAGAAGGCGGCCAATCAATGATTTGGATAATTGATGTTTCTGTATCTCTTTCTCTCTTTCTCTTCTATGAATTCAATAAAATATATATATGTGTAAAAAAAGAAATGGCATATAGCTAGGAGCATTCAATGCAACTTCTTTCCACTTCTTGATATAAACTTAAAAAGACAGAAATAAAAAATAAAAAATTATAGTAATTCTGAAAATAAAACCATAGCCAATCTCTAGATATCCTGAGGTAGATGAAATGAGTATACAAAAACTATTAGTTTCACTTCTTGGCACACCTAAAGAAAAGGGAGAAAAGGATAATATGTACTTTGTATAAATACATGTGTACAAATATTTCATGTACATATATTTACATATAAAATGTACAAACATACACATTGGATTTGCCACTCATAGTTTTGCACCTGAGAATTTTTCATTGCAATTTCTAAATAGTTGATTCCAATTATTCAGTGATGTTTTAAAATATTTAACAATAAGCTTTCCAATCAATCATTCAACTCATCAAGTAATCAATAGCTAACCCTAATTTGAGGGGTTTTCTGGTTTCCAAACACCCACAGTGGCTAATTTTCAAACCACCAATGTGACATCACTGAATGTTCACCACTGTCATTTGAGTAATAAGCCTTCAAATGTTCTAGCTTCTAATTTTGAGCTGCATCAGATGCAGCCAGACTTTGAAAAATCCTGCTCAAATTGCAGATTCACATAAGTCAAATAAATGTTTTGAGCCAGTAAGTTTGGGGGTAGGTTTGTATGTTACAGTAGATAATCAAAACATGTACTATCCCCTCCTAGTCTAAACAGTCATTATGGGGACATTTCATATTAATATTTGTGACCCTATAGTTTAGCAAGAGCTTGTCACAGGGTTGCAGTTAACTAATGTTTCTTGGTGTAACAAAGAGATAATCTTTCCTCAATTAAAAAACATTAAATATAATGAGTTTTATAATCTTATTTAGTAATTCCAAGATAATCTACTGAAAATATAAGACATATTTCAAGAATACCTAGTAGGTCTATATAGATAAATAGCAAATAAAAATATTTCAGAACTAACTTTCTTATTCATTATTGTGAATTATCAGGGTTATATAGTTAGATTTATGAAAATTACATGTTAACTTTTTAAGATGGTGTCAAAACTAGGTAATTTGTATAGTAAATTAAAATTTTAAAAATATGCAATATGAAAATAAAGTTAGGTTTCAATTAGTCCTAGAGTTTAAGAATAATTAAAGGCCCAGCCAGCATGGCTCAGTGGTTGAGTGTCAACCTATGAAACAGGAGGTCCCAGAGTTGATTCATGGTCAGGGCACATGCCCAGGTTGTGGGCTTGAAGCCCAGTGTGGGGTGTGCAAGAGGCAGACAGTCAATGATCCTCTCCTATCATTGATGTTTCTATCTCTCTCATTCTACCTTCCTTTTTGAAATCAATAAAATATATATATTTTAAAAGAATAATTTAAGAAAGGACTTACTGATTTGAATTCTGACAATCTTGGGCTACTCCTTCTTTCCAGTTCTTTGTTTACATAATCCACTCATTCCTATTGACCTGTTTGTTGCTTCCTGCCCTAATTCTACTACTACAGTCCAGGTTCCTCAAGTCTGAATTATAATATCATTTGATCAGCATGCTAAGATCAGATATTCCATTTCTTCCTACTTATCTCTGACAAATTAGTCTTTGCTATACTATTTTTCCCTGTTATCCTCATACTAAAAAATCTCCCAGAGTTTCTAATGTTTATAAGATGACGTTCAAAGACTTTAATGATCTTTAAGACCCCATTATTTGGAACCAAAGGATCTTTAAATCTCATTTCTTACCAATCCTATACTCATTAGGTGTGATTTTCTCAATATGTCTCACTTGTATTATGTATCTTGCTTTTTTCTTTATTTGAATCATACTCATTTTCAATTAAAATCATTAGATAATTAATTTAAGTTCCAATTTCCAAATCCTCTATTTTATTAACATTTTTAGTGGATGCTCCCAGTACTCTATCAACTTCTCCTTTGCATTCATTATTTTAATATATGCCTACTACATACATCCTAGTTCAACAACCTTTAACTATCTGCCAGATGCCTCTTTCTTCATTAAATAGGGCAGGAAGTCTTAAAGAGATGGTAGCTAATATTCCCAGCAGGAACCCTTAGTCAGTGGTGGGTGGCATTTGGAGGGTCAACACTCCATCTTTATCACTTTCAGGAGGAATAATTTTGAGTTACAGTCTAGTCTCTCTCAGAGTTTCCTACTTGCTAACAGTGCCAAACTGCTATGGGAGCCTGCTAGATAACATAACCATATTGGCTTCCCTCTCTTTCCCACATTTCTTTACCTCCTTATTGGTGCTTCTTGTGATCATCTCCTAAAGGAGCTACATGCTTTCCAATCCTTGTCGATATTGGAGGAATCTAACATATGACAGCACTTCAGCACAGTAGGAACCTCTTTTGTTCCAGAATACTGAATCATTTACTCTGTACCAGTAATTTAGTATGTAATTATTTCAATGAACAACATTTATCAACTATGTGTCTTCCACTTATCTAGGTTTTAGCAATACTAAAATGAGCAAGACTGGGAAAACTTCTACCCTCTTTATGTTTTTTAGTGGTGGGAGACAGGAATGCAAGCCAACAAATTATAATAAAACTAGAGGTGGAGATCCCTCAGCCCAGCCTACCCCCTCTCACAGTCTGAGAGCCTCAGTGGACAGGAGGCAACCCGGCAATCAGGAGAAGTTGATGTCCCATCACGTCTCTGCTGCTGCCACTGCCAGCAGTGCAAGCCTTGGCCAGCCCTTGTTACCTGAGCTCAAGTGGCCCTGGGCAGCTGGGCAATGCCATCCAAGGCTTGCCTATGCCCCAGGCCAACCCTGGGCAGCTTCGGGGACTGGGAGGCTCTGGAGGCAGGTGTGGGAATGGGCCTGGTGCCCTGGTGGGGCTAAAGGGACTGGGCACTGCCATCTTGTGGCTGTGGGTGCTGCCATCTTTGAGGGTGTGGCAGTCAATCAGCATATCTCCTTCTTATTGGCTATGGGTGCCACCATATTTGAGGGTGGGGTAGTCAATTAGCACATTCCCTCTTTATTAAAGGCAAATCTGATTAGAATAGTAATGATCACCAGTATAAAGGTAGAAAAAGATAAGTCTGGAACTGATCATCAGGAAATATTTTTAAGTTACTTAAAAGACACAGAAAAGCCTAAATTCTAATGCTGATTCTGCCCTAATTAGGAGTGTGACATTAGATGAGTCACCACTCATCCTTAACTCTCTATACCCTAACCTGTTAAGTTATGAGGTTTGCCCCAGATGATCTTTGAGGACTTTCTTAATTCTACAGTTTTGTATTCTTGTTAATATCAGTTTATAGTTGCAGGCCAGTTTATGCATAGATTGAGCATGGTTTCTTCTCTCCAGGAGTATTTGAGTTGAATCTACATTTTAAGGTAATAATGGATGTGTGCACATGTATATAAAATAATATGCCAGATGTTGTACGTCCTTCTAAGTAATACATTTATATTATTGTATTTACTTCTCTCTACTACTCTATGACATAGTTTTTACTATTATAACCATTTTAAAATGGGCATATAAGTATCAAAGAGATAAGTTTCCCAAGGTCACACAGCTAAAAAGTAAAAGAGCACAGAAGTACTTTAACAACACAAAAAACCCTATTTATTAAAATAGATATCATCATATACCATTATACATAGGGCATATTGTATTATATGCTGTTCGGTATTGAGCTGATTTGTTATAATCCTGTTCCAAGTGCTGTATAGTTGAGTAAGTGCCCTCCTATCTGTACTCTCCCTCATTGAGTTTTATTTATTTTGCTAAGGTCTCTCCCATTTGGTTGATTTATTTGCTATAGTCTTGCTTTTTACAACTAATATCTTATTTTCTTTCAAGCAAGTTTTTAATTCAATTTAGGTTAATAAGGCTAGTGATCTGAGCCTAATGGACTCTACCATTAGAATTATTTTTAAATGTAGTGGAAAAATAAAGCCACAGACCTATAAACCATGGTTTGTTGATTGTAGGACAAATTCCAGTGTCAGGTATATATTTTCATGGAGACTAGGCTATAAAGATTTTATGTGAGAACTAATGCTCTCATTGGAAACATGGTAGCAACCATGCTTGGGTAAAAATTGCTATTTAATATTTTAACCCTACTTTTTTGGCTTTTGTACTTATTTGCTTGCTAAAACAATAGAGAAGTTGTTTTGATTTTCTGAACTTATGTATGCTATCCCAATTGATTGAATAATCCATTGATGGTGATTTGAATATCCCATTGATTGAGATCTCACCAGTTATTGAAGCACATTCTTCTGGGAACCAGGACAGCTCAATTACCCTAAATTGTCTCAGTAACTACAGATAATGAGTTTTGGTTGACTCAGTGGTCCTGGAATCTGGACAGCACAATTATTCTAAATTGCCTTGGTGGCCCCAGATAATGTGTTTCTGTTGATTCAGTGATCCATAGACTCAAAACTATAGATAACTAACTTGCTCAATTTCACTTCTGTAACTACTTTGTGCAAGCCAGTTTCCACATTCCAAATCCAAAGATGTAATTGATACCTTTGTGATATTCTGACAATATAAACTAGATGTGGCAAACTTTTTTTAAAATATATTTTATTGATTTTTTACAGAGAGGAAAGGAGAGAGATAGAAAGTCAGAAACATCGATGAGAGAGAGACATCGATCAGCCGCCTCCTGCATGCCCCACAGTGGATATGTGCCCGCAAGCAAGGTACATGCCCCCAAGCGGAATTGAACCTGGGACCTTTCAGTCCGCAAGCCGATGCTCTATCCACTGAGCCAAACCGGTCTCGGCAGATGTGGCAAACTTTTCAGGATGTGAAATCTGGAGCTCTTTGGCCCCTCGTATGCTGCCGGCCTTTAATAAATGACTCCATAATTCAACTTGTTGAGGCATCCTTTGTAAGATTTGGGTTATAATACAACAATTTCCTGGAATACCTTGGAACTTTGGCTGATAATTTAGATTACCATATCTCCATCTAGATTTTTAGTTTAAGGTATTGAATGCTATCTTTATTTTTCTATTACAATTTCTAGCACTGTTTTCTTTAAATAGACCTGTTGTTGGTACTCATTAGACTTTTTGAAAAAATAGATAGATAAATACTTTTTATGTAAAAATATGAAATGTGTAATTGGATTACAATAGGTAATATTTAACTGATAGATCACATTCCATCTATAGTTTGTGTTATAGAAAGACATATTGTCTAATATAGTTCTTTAATATGTATATTATTTATTTCAACCTCATCTACTTTCAGGTGATTTAGACAGTTATAAATTATGCTAAATGTAATAACAGAATAAAAACAGAAGAAAGACAAGCTGAAGGAAGCATAAGGAGTTTATGTCACCAAATTTCTCAGATGACCTCATTAGTACTGCTGGGTACAAAATTTGGCTTACTTTCCTGGCAGCTAAGGCAAAAAAAAAAAAAAAGAAAAAAGAAAGAAAGAAAGGAAGATAGAAAGAAAGAAAGATACTGAGCTAAGTATTTATGTCTAATATAAGCATTTCTCTTCAGAAGAGAATTATCTCTTGAAAATAATTTTAGTGAGGTCTATATCATAGAGAGCTAGGATAAGAGGCAGTTTTACATTTTATAATATCTTCATTTTTATTTATACCAAAGAAATAGAAACTGTCATATAAAGAGTTTTTCTTTGACGTTTTATAAAGGTTGAGGTCAGACCATTAAATCAGAGGAAGTTATAACAAATAAGTCAGTCAAGGCATTTCTGTGTAGCCCTGAGCTATTATGACTCAGGTATTTCATATGGCCTCTAATTTATTAAGGGATAGAATTGACCAAATCCAGATAAACAGATTCTTACCCTCTTATGAAACTGTCATTCTTGTATATCCAAATTTTAAGGTAGACCTTAACAAGTGCTCTTGACAACTTCAGCCATAAGATGTAAGAAATCAAATTTGTTTTTCTTCTATAATTTTAAAACCTGTACTTATATTCCTACCTGAACAAAGGGCTAACTCATTTTGTCATGAATATGGGTAGGAGACATGTTCACAGAGCCCTATTTTCCTCTATAAAAGGACTTTGCATATTCTCATTGACTCTCAAGAGCTCAAATCTCATGACATGAAAGAAAGCACTTGGATTGGCAACATTGAAGGTGTGTACTATTGACTAACTTCATAGTTCCAAGAACTTTAGGGTGGCCCCTTTAGAACAATTTAATTTTTAAAAGAATTGCCTCTGGACTCAAATCTTCCAACTTTCTAGCTTTTATAACTTATCTTTACTTTTTTGAATGGGTTGATTTTATATGTGCTCATATAATCATAACTGGTTTATTGATATCTTATCAATGAAACGATTTACTTATTGTCTATTCAAGCATTCATTAATCAGACATTTGCTAAATATCCAGTGTTGAAGACATAATAGCAAACCAGATACACTAATTTCTATGTTCATCCTATCTAATAAAAGAGTAATATGCAAATTGACCATACCTTCGCTATACTCACAAGCCACTCCCACCAGTCAATTAGGAGAGAGTATGCAAATTAACCCAATCTAGATGGCTGTGACCACTGAGCTGCAGCAAGCAGGAAGTTTGGGTTTCCTCAGCAATGGAGGAATCCAAACTTCCCTGCTATCCTGGCTGGCCCAGGCCTACACTATAGGCTACCAAGTTTCAATTATAGAAAATGGCAGCAGCTACAGATCTGGAGAGAGTAGAAGGCTTGAGTTTCCCCCAGTGATGGAGAAAGCCAAGCGCCCATAGCTCTGGCTTGCCTTGGCCTCCACCAAATTATAGGCAATAATTAAATCCCTACAAAAATGCCTGCAGCCACAGAGCAAGCAGGAGGCTTAGCTCTGCTCAAGGCTACAAAGTTTCAATTATAGAAGATAAATAAATCCCAGATCCCAGGGCCTCTGCTTGGGACACCAGGGAGCATGGCGGGCCTGCAAACCACCACAGGCTCCTTGTCCAGGCCTACCCCAAGGGAACCCCCATTCTGATCTGGGACACCCTTCAGGGCAAAACAGCCAACCCCACCCATTCACCAGGCCTCTATCCTATCTAATTAAATAGTAATATGCAAATTGACCATCACTCCAACACACAAGATGAATACCCTTATGTGGTCAAAGATGGCTGCCCCCATGTGGACACAAGATGGCTGTCACAAGATGGCCAGCAGGGAAGGGCAGTGGGAAGGGACCAAGTCTGCAAGGGAGGGCAGTTGGAGGTGATCGAGCCTTCAGTGGAGGGCAGATAGGGGTGACCAGATCTGCAGGGGTGGGCAGTTAGGCTGACCAGGCCTTCAGGGAAGGACAGTTAGGGGCAATCAGCATGGCAGGGGAGCAGTTAGGCATCAATCAGGCTAGCAGGATAGTGGTTAGGGGGCTATCAGGCTGGCAGGCAGAAGTAGTTAGGCGCAGTTAGGAAGGCAAGCAGATGAGCAGTTGAGAACCAGCAGTCTTGGATTGTAAGAGGGATGTCAGACTGCCCGTTTAGGCCTAATCCTACCTGGCAGTCTGACATCCCAGATTGGAAATGGTGCAGGCTGGGCTGAGAGACACTGCCACTCCATGCACAAATTTTGTGCACTGGACCTCTAGTGTATCTATAATCAAAGAGGAAAAATGCACACTTAAGAGTAACTACACTTTCATTTCCAGCAATATGAAGTCTAGAGGAATAATATTTATAATAACATATCTATGAATAATATATTTTAAAAAATGTAAACTAGAGGGAAGATTTACCTAGCAGCTTACTTCTTTATTGTAATTAATTAAATAATTGTTAAATTAGAGTTGACAAATTTGTTTCAAGTGTATAAGGCAGTGATTTGACATTTATATACCTTATGAAATGATTACCACAAATCTAGTCACCATCTTCCACCATACAAATTTATTACAATATATTATTGACTGTATTCCCTAGGTTGTATATTGTATTACCATGCTTGGTTTTATAACTGAAAGTTCATTACCATGAAGTTTATTAAAATATAATATTCAGAGTCCTACTCAAGGCACTAATAAAATTTTAATTATTTTTGTATTATTTTTCTTAATGAGTCTCCCCCAAATTATATAATGTTTTGGTCCCATAAAATTGATCCTTCCCTATATTAATCCAGAATGAATGAGAAAGTTAGAGGGAAGTCTCAGAGATAATATATAAGGGAAAGCTATGAATCCAGAAAGGTAAAATATCTCTAAAATAGATTTCATCCTGGAAAACATCTATCCATTCTCTGTGGCCTTAGTTGGGAGACAGACTCAGATATTCCTTGGGTGGGAGTTAGACAGGAAAAGCCCTTCATACATCCAAGTTCCCTACAGATGATCCCTTCATTAGGTAAATCAGAAAAGCAAACACACAAACAAACAAAACCATGTCACATAAAAGTTCACTGATGATAGTTGCCTGTTTTGGATTTGTTCTGGTGGAGTGCACAAAAGTAACCCATAAGAATTCATAACCATAAATCTAGTTTCAGGAGAATCTGGGTCCAGAATTAAATTCATTCATTTAATTCCTTTAAAATTTAAAGTTATAGTGGTACATCAAATTCTGCTTTAGGTTTCTCTCTCTCTCTTATCATATGCAGCTAAAATAAGCCAATGGACAATTCCGACATTCTGTTTGGAAATCTATCAGCCTTAATCCTCAAGTTCATTCAGAACATTTTATATTTCAGTTACTGTGGCAACAAAATTTTGCCCACTGCAAAATAAATATCATTATGCTGCCAGTCTCTAGCATTGGTTTCTTTATGGCTCCTTCATCTCCTTTCCTGTTGCCTTTGTATCCTCTATCACTGACCAGTTCCAAAAAGAATGTCACATGTTTCAAGTTTTGAAACCCACTTCCAGTTATAAATTCTGTATCAGTAATCTATTGCTGCAAACAAATAATTCCATAATTTGGAGGCTTAAGATAACTATTTACTATTTTTCATGATTTTATGGTTTGGCTGATTCTACTGGTTTCTGTGTACCCACTCATGCAGATGTATGCACCTGGAGGACTGATCAGAGGCTTGTCCTCTCCTACATAGTAGAGGCAGCATTTCAAGATGGAAAGCTACCCATGGAAGTACTTGAGCTTATGCATACTGCTTGTGTCACCATTGCTGATATCCTATTGGCCAAAGCAAGTCAGAGTTCATGTGGGAGGGTACCAGGAGTTTATGATGATTGGAAAATGTGGCACATTGGGGATGGTTAGTTAGCACTCTACCACAATGAGGTAGAAGCTGCTTTTATGTGGATATATAGCTAAATAGTTTCTTTATCTCAAAACTAACCATAGTCAGCGGATATAAAGTTAATAAAAATAAATAATTTGGTGAAGAGTTGGATCTATCATACAGGAGAAATTGTAAACTGTTGGGTAGCAATTAATCTTCTTTGGATGATTTTATCAAAATTAATTGACTGGAAAAATTATCTACAATAGCTGACTCCAAAACACCAGCACTTGAAATTATAAACTATCATGTGAGACTGGAATGAACAGATTTTTGGTCACTTATTTGAGCTTCATTCTATTTAGAACATTATATATCTAGAATGTAAAACCTCTATTATTTCTCCTGCAATGGCCATGCTGAGACAGTGGCTCATGCAAATGGAGTTCATTTTCCAACAACAAATCCAAATTATCTCACTGTAGTATGTTCTAACCCAGTGAATTAGAATTGGTGTCTTTAACTGGTTTTTCCTTATCTTTTTTTCTTTTTTCTTTTCTCTGCATTTATTCTTTTTTATGTTCTCTCTATTTTTTTATTAGAATTTACAATCACCATTAGTTTCAGGTATACAGCATAATAGTTAGATAATCACATACTTTACAAAACGCTCTAGTCACTATTTCCAGTGCCTAGTTGGCACCATACATAGTTGTAACAATATTATATACTATGCTATACTTTACATCTTTTGACTATTTTGTAACTACCAATTTATATTTCTTAAACCCTTCACCTTTTTCACCCAGCCACCTAATACCCCTTCCATCTGGCAACTACCAGTGTGCCCACCTTCTTTTTTTTGGCAAAGGAGCCAAAGCATTCAAAGAAAATTTGTGTATGGTGTAACTTGGTGATCTAGTTTTATTTTATTTTTTTGCATATATCTGTCCAATTTTCCCAATACCATTCATTGAAGAGACTATCTTAACTCCATTGTAAACTCTTGCCTCCTTTGTCAAATATTAGTTGAGCAAAATGGCTTGTGTCAATTTCTGGTTTCTCTGTCCTGTTCCATTGGTCTATATATCTGTTTTTATGCCAGTACCAGGTCGTTTTGAAAATAGTGGCTTTGCAGTATAACTTAATATCTAGTATTGTGATCCCTCCAACTTTGTTTTTCTTTCTCAAGATTGCTGGAGCTTTTCGGGGTCTTTTTTAATTCCAGATGAATTTTTGGAGAGTTTGCTCTATGTTTTTGAAATATGCCACTGGGGACTGCATTGAATCTAGATTATTTGGGGTAATATAGACATTTTAATGATATTGATTCTACCAATCCCTGAACATGACATATTCTTCCATTTGATTATGTATTCCTTTATCTCCTTTTTCAGTATCCTATAATTTTCTGAGCACAGGTACTTTACCTCCTTGGTTAAATTTATTCCTAGGTATCTTAAATTTTTTTTTTTGATGCAATGATAAATGGGATTACTTTTTTAGTTTCTCATTCTGTGAGTTCATTATTGGTGTATAAAAAAGCCACAGATTTATGGGTAGTAATTTTGTATCCTGCTACATTGCCAAATTCATTTATTAAGTCTAATAATATTTGATGCAGTTTTGGGGGTTTTCTATGTACAATATCATGTCATCTGCAAATAATAACATTTTTCTTCTTTTCCAATTTGGATGCCTCTTATTTCTTCTTCTTGTCTGAACACTATGGCTAACACTTCCAGTATTATGTCAAACAGGAGTGGTGAAAGTGGGCATCCCTATCTTGATCCTTTTCTTAGGGGAAATGGTTTTAGATTTTTCTCATTCAGTATAATGTTGGCTATAGGTTTGTCATATATGGCCTTTATCATGTTGAGATATGCTCTCTCTATTCCAACTTTGCTGAGAGTTTTTATCAAAAATGCATGTTGGATTTTGTCGAATGCTTTTTCTGCGTCTATTGATATGATCATGTGATTTTTGTCTCTCAATTTGTTTATGTGATATATCATGTTTATTAATTTGAGAATATTACACCAGCCTTGCATCTCTAGAATAAATCCCACTTGATCATGGTATATGATCTTTTTATATATTGCTGGATGCAATTTGTTAATATTTTGTTGAAGATTTTAGCATATATGTTCATCAGGTATAGTGATAATTCTCTTTCTTTGTATTGGCTTTATCTGGTTTTGGGATTATGGTAATGCTGGCTTCATAGAAAGAGCTTGGAAGTGTACCTTCTTTTTGAATTTTTTGGAATACTTTGAGAACAGGATATTTTTTAAGTTTGTTTAAAATATTACAAATAGAACATATATCTCCGTTTTTTCCCACCATTGACCTTCTCCCAGCCTCTTCTACCCCCTGTTGCATGCCCTCATCCTTACCCTCCAGTGTCTGTGTCCATTGGTTGTGCTTATATGCCTGCATATAAGTACTTTGGTTGATCTTCTTTCCTCCCTCTCCAACACTACCTAGCCTTCCTGCTGTAATTTGACAGTCTGTTCAATACTTTACTGTCTCTGTATCTATCTTTTTGTTCATCAGTTTATAATGTTCTTTATTTTCCATAATTGAATGAGATCATGTGGTATTTTTCTTTCATTACGTGGCTTATTTCACTTAGCATAATGCTCTCTAGTTCCATCCATGCTGTGGCAAATGGTAAGAATTCCTTCTTTTTTAGCACAGCATAGTATTCCATTGTGCAGATGTACCATAGTTTTCTAATCCACTCATCTGCTGATGAGCATTTAGGCATTTAGGCTGTTTCCAAATCAGCTATGGTGAATTGTGCTGCTATGAATATAAGGGGGCATATATCCTTTATGACTGGTGTTTCTTGTTTCTTGGGATATATTCCTAGAAGTGGGATTACTGGGTCAAACGGGAGTTCCATTTTCAGTTTTATGAGGAAACTCCATACTGTTCTCCATAGTGGTTGCATGAATTTGCATTCCCACCAACAGTGCACAAGGGTTCCTTTTTCTCTGCATTCTTGCCAGCATTTGTCATTTGTTGATTGTTGATGATAGCCCTTCTGACAGGTGTGAGATGGTACCACATTGTCGTTTTGATTTACATCTCTCGGATAATTAGTGACTTTGAGCATGTTTTCAAATATCTCTTGGCCTTCTTCTGTCTTCTTTCAAAAAGTATCTATTTAGGTCAGTTGCTCATTTTTTATTGGATCATTTATCTTTCTTTTATTAAGTTGTATGAGTTCCCTGTAAATGTTGGAGATTAAACTCTTATTGCAGATAACATTGGAAAATATGTTATCCCATACAGTGAACATTCTTATTGTTTTGTTGAAGGTTTCTTGTGCTATGCTAAAGCTTTTTATTTTGATGAAGTCCCATTTTTTAATTTTCTCTTTAGCTTCCATTGCCCTAGGAGTGGTATCGGTGAAGACATTGCTTTGGCATATGTCTGAAATTTCTCTACCTATGGATTCCTCCAGTATTTTTATGGTTTATCATCTTATGTTTAAGTCCTTTACCCATTTTGACTTTATTTTTGTCTACGGTGTAAGTTGGTGGTCTAGTTTCATTTTTTTTTTTTGCATATATCTGTCTAATTTTCCCAACACCATTTATTGGAGACTGTCTTGACTCCATTGTATGTTCATGCCTCCTTTGTCAAATATTAATTGAGCATAGCAGTCTGGGTCAATTACTGTGTTATCTATTCTATTCCATTGGTCTATATGTCTGTTATTGTGCCAGTACCATGCTGTTTTGAGGACAGTGTCTTTGTAATATAGCTTGAAATCAGTATTGAGATCCCATCTACTTTGTTCTTCCTTCTTAAGATTGCTGTGGCTATTCCAGGTCTTTTTTTTATTCCAGATGAATTTTTGGAAAGTTCTTTCTAGGTCTGTGAAATATGCCGTTGGTATTTTAATGGGAGTGCATTGAATCTATAGATTGCTTTGGGTATTATGGACATTTTAATGATATTGATTCTACCAATCCATGAACATGGTATGTTCTTCCATCTGTTTATGTCTTCCTCATTCTCTTTTTTCAGTGTCCCACAGTTTTCCTTGTATAGGTCTTTTATCTCCTTAGTTAAGTTTATTCCTAGGTATCTTAATTTTTTTGGTGTAATGGTAAATAGGAATTTTTTTAGTCTCTATTTCTGTAAGTTCAGTACTGGTTTATAGAAATTCAATAGATTTCTTGGTGTTAATTTTGTATCCTGCTACATTGCTGAATTCACTTATTAAAACCTATCCTCCTCAGACTATTCCAAAAATTGCTGAATTTACTTATTATGTGTAATAATTTTTATGGAATCTTTAGGGTTTTTTATGTATAGTATCATGTTATCTACAAATAAGGACATTTTTACTTTTTCTTTTCCAATTTGGATGCCTTTTATTTCTTTTTCTTGTATAATAGAAATGGATAATACTTCCAGTATTGTGGTGAACAGGAGTTGTGAGAGTGGGCATCCCTATCTTGTTCCTGTTCTTAGGGGAAAAGGTTTCAGTTTTTGCCCATTGAGTATGATGTTGGCTGTGAGTATGTCATGTATGGCTTTTATTATATTGAGGTATGATCCTTCTATTCCCACCTTGCTAAGAGTTTTTTTTTTTTTTAAAGAAAAGGTGTTGGGTTTTGTCAAATGCTTTTCTGCATCAATTGATATGACTATGTAATTTTAATCTTTCAATTTGTTTATGTGATGGTTATTTATTTGCAGATATTATACCATTCTTGCATTCCTGGGATAAATCCTACTTAATCATGGTATATGATCTTTTTGATGTAGTGCTGGATCTGATTTGCTAGAATTTTGTTGAGGATTTTGGCATCTATGTCCATGAGGGATATCAACCTGTAATTCTCTTTCATTGTGTTATCTTTATCTGGTTTTGGTATTAGGGTGATGCTGGCTTTATGGAAGGTGTTTGGAAGTGTTCCTTCTTGAATTTTTTGGAATAGTCTTAGGAGGATAGGTTTTAATTCTTCCTTGAATTTTTGGTAAAACTACTCTGTGAAGCCATCTGACCCTGAGCTTTTGTTTGCTGGAAGCTTTTTGATGACTGCTTCAATTTCTTCCATAGTTATTGGCCTATTGAGATTTTTAGGTTCTTCCTAATTGAGGTTTGGAAGGTTGTATTCTTCTAGAAATATGTACATTTCCTCCAGGTTATCCAGTTTGTTGGAATAGAGTTATTCATAGTATTTTTTTTTAACAATCCTTTGTATTTCAGTTGGGTCTGTTGTTATTTTTCTCTTTTATTTCTGATTTTGTTTATTTGGGTCCTCTCTCTTTGCTTCTTGGTGAACCTGGCTAAAGTTTCAGCAATCTTGTTTATCCTTTCAAAGAACTAGCTCCTGGTTTTGTTTGTTTGTTTGTTTTTATTTTTTGGTCTCTATGTCATTTATCTCCACTCTCTTCTCTATTAATTTCTTTCTTCTACTTACACTGGACATTTCCTGTTTCTCTCTTTCTGACTCTTTGAGTTGTAGGGTTAGGTAATTTATTAACTGTGTTTCTTGTTTTTGTTTGTTTGTTTGTTTGTTTGTTTTTTAAGTAGGCATGTAGAGCTATGAACTTCCCTCTCAAGACTGCTTTCACTGTGTCCCGTAGGTTTGGTATTGTTTTCATTGTTGTTTGTTGCCATGCTGTTTTTTATTTCTTCTTTGATCTCTCTGGTAACCCAGTCATTAATCGCATGCTATTTAGTCTCTGTGTGTTTGATTTTTTTTGGATTGTTTTTACTGTAGTTGGTTTCCAGTTTTATGCCACTGTGATCTGAAAAGATGCTTAATATTATTTCTATCTTCTTGAATTTGAAGAGACTTTGCCTGTTACACAATATGTGGTCTTTGAAAACAAGTCATGTGCACTAGAAATAATGTATATTCTGTGGCTTTGGGGTGAAATGTTTTGAAGATGTCAGTTAATTTCATCTGGTCTAGTGATTCATTGATGTTTCTTTGCTGATTCTTTTGTTTAGAGGATTTGCCCAATGATGACAGTGGGGTATAAATTCCTCTACACATTGAGATCTTATTTGTCAGCTATAAGTATTGCTACCTCAGTTCTGTGTTTTTTTTTTAATTTCCATTTGACTGAAAAATTATTTTCTATCCCTTCTCTAGCAGTCTCTGTGCATCTCTTTTTCTGAGTGGTTGTCCTGTAGACAACAAATATATGGGTCATGTATTCTTATCCACTCAGTCATCCTATGTCTTTTATTTTGGGCATTAATCCGTTTACATTTAAAATTATTTTTGATAGGTACTTGTTTGTCACCACTTTTACTCTTTACCCCTATGTTCCTTCTTGCTTCCTATTTCTTATTTTTTTTACAGGCTCTACTGCATTTCTTGCATTGCCTGTTTGGTGGTAATAAACTCCCTTAGTCCTTTTTTCTGTGAAGCTCCTGATTTCACCCTCAACTTTTATTGATAGCCTTGTTGGGTACTGTATTCTTGGATTCAGACCATTTCTTTGCAGGACTTTGTATATTTTGTTCCATTCTCTTATGGCCTAATGTTTCTATTGAGAAATCAGTCACTAGTCTGATGGGGGATACTTTGTAGGTAACTTTCTGTCTCTCTCAGGTCTCTTTTAAGATTTTTACTGTGTCATTGGTAGTTGCCAGTTTAATTATAATATGCCTTGGTGTTGGTTTTTTGGGGTTCATTTTGCTTGGGCCTCTGGGAGCTTCTTGGATTTGTGTGAGTTTTTTCTTCCCTATATCAGGGAAGTTTTCTGTCATTATTTCTTCAAACAGATTTTCTATTCCTTTCTCAGTTTTTTCTCTTTCTGGCACACTTATTATGTGTATGTTGTCTTTTTTTCATGTTGTCCCAAAATTCCCTTAGGCTTTCCGCCTGTTTTTAAATTTTTTTTCTAGATGCTGCTCTGCTTGAATATTTTTTCCTACCTTGTCTTCTAGCTCACTGATGCAGTCCACTGCTTCTTCTAGTCTACTATTGATGATTTCTATTGAGTTCTTTATAGCAGCAATGTCATTTTTCAATTCTTCTTGGTTCCTACACATATTGTTGAATTTGCATTTGCCTCCCATTGTCTTCAGCCACTTTATGAGAATTTCTTTGAATTCTTTCTCTGACAGGTTGATTGCCTCCATTTCATTTACATCCTTTTCTGGTGATGCCTCCTTTCTTCTTCAAACTCACAAATAAACTCTCCTCGTGCAACCACACACTCTCCTTTCGATCTCTCACTCATGCAATATCTTGCAGTCCGCTTTCCCTTCAGCAGCCATCTTTTCCGCCTCTGAGAAGGACAGGTTTTAGTTCCCTGAATGTTTGGGAAAACTCCCCTATGCCATATGGCCCTGGGCTTTTGTTTGCTAGAAAATTTTTGATGATGGCTTCAATTTCCCCCTTAGTTTCAGCCTGTTAACATTTTTTTAATTCTTCTTTATTGAGTTTTGAGAGGTTATATTTTTCTGGAATATGTCCATTTCCTCTAGATTGTTTAGTTTGTTGGAATAGAGTTGTTCAGAGTATTTTTTTGCAATCCTTTTTATTTCCATGGGGTCTGTTGTTATTTTGCCTCTTTCATTTCTGATTTTGTTTATTTGGGTCCTCTCTCTTTGTTTCTTGGTGAGCCTGGATAGAGGTTCATCAATCTTGTTTATCCTTTCAAAGAATCAGCTTTTTTTTTTCATTGATCTTTTATATTGTGTTTTTTGTTTGTTTGTTTGTTTGTTTTGTTTTGGTCTCTATGTCATTTATTTCTGCTCTGATTTTTATTATCTCCTTTCTTCTGCTCACTCTGAGCTTTTCTTATTGTTCTCTTTCTAATTATTTAAATTGTAGAGTTATGTAATTTATTACCCGTTTTTCTTGTGTTTTGAGGTAGGCCTGTAATGCTCTGAACTTGCCTCTCAGGACTGCTTTCAATGTGTCTCAGATTTTTGGATTGTTTTGTTTTCATTGTCATTCATTTTCAGAATGTTTTTAATTTTTTCTTTTATCTCTTTGTTAACCCAATCGTTGTTTAATAGCATGCTATTCAGCTTCCAAATTTTTCATTGTTTTTATTGTCATTAATTTCTAATATGCCATTGTTATCTGAGAAGATGCTTGATATGATTTCAATCTTCTTGAATTTGAAGAGACTTTTCCTGTGACCCAATATGTGGTCTATCTTTGAAATTGACCAATGTGAACTTGAGAAGCTTTGGGGTTGTGAAGGTTGCTGCTTCTCTGGCGGTCACATGGTCACAGGTGGCAGCTGCTCCTCAGGGAGTTATGGGTGATGGTTGCTCCTTGGTAGGTCTTTAATGCTGCTGCTCACACGTCTTTTCACAGGATGGCGGGTAGTGGATGTTCCTCAGATAATTGCAACAGCTATATTTAGCATTTTTTAATCCCTACTATTTTTTGTTGTTATTGTTAATCCTCACCCAATGATATTTTTATATTGATTTTTAGAGAATGTGGAAGGGAGGAGAGACAATGAGAGAGAGAAACATTGATATGAGAGAGATACACAATTGGTTGTCTTCCACACAAGCCCCTACTTGGGATGGGGAACCTGCAACCAAGGTATGTACCCTTGACTTGAATTGAACCTGAACCTTTCAGTCTACTGGCTGATGCTCTATCCACTGAGCCAAACTAGCTAGGACTCACTCTCACTCTTTCAGTTGAAAATGGAGATTATCTGACTAAATCAGAATATATAATAGACACTATAAAAATATTGGAAATTTTATAAACATGTTTTGTTCATAGGTAATGTTAGTAAAAGCTTTAATAACTACCAATAAAACTTTGACAAATATTTAAATCTTAGGCAATTATTAATTTTGATTCAAAATAGGGATCATGAGTTGATAAAGAATATGTTTTCCCTAAATGGTGAATTTATTTACAAAATAACTTTAAATGTATTTATATACCCAGTAGTTAAATACCCTTTGTTTAATGGAAAACAATTTAATGGAATTAGAACTTTATGGATACCTTAGGAAATAATGTATTTATTGCCAAATAGAAGTTTTGGTTCACTTGTAAAAACTGATTAAATAATCTAGGTACTATTTAATCATCAAATGTCTGCTCAGTTTTCTTATTTAACCCCTTGTATGCCATAAGCATCTGTAGAAACAAGTGGTAGATCTTCCCCACATGCACATCTATTATAAAAAATGTTTTCATTAAGTGGCAGCCCTGACCAACTTTAAAATAATTTTTCATGACAATTTTCAGCTGAAAATATTTAAGAACACCCAAATTGTAATGTATTTATTTTTTATAATATTCATTGGAAATTGATTTTTAAAATTAAGTTCAGAATATTATGGTGTATGGGGATGGTTTCTGTTTTGGATGCATAACAGTTAACTGGTTAAAATTGAATAAAAACATGGACACATACACACCAATTTTCTTGAACTTCAAAAAAAACCCCAAAACTTCAATTCGATTTTTCATTTTCTCCTTTATATTGCTCTCTGGATAAAGAGTCACTTTCTAGTCCCTAGGTCTTTGGTTTAATAGCCAGAGTTCTATTATGGCATAACTTACTGACAGTTATGCTGAGAGGCACAGAGCTTAGTATTTTCATGGGTTAATGGTTGTTAGCAAGCAATTTATTTGTTCACTATCCATTCCCTCATCTTTTAAAAAGCTAATATTCTATCAGAGACAATAACTTTTGAAGCTCAACTTGTACATCTGACTTCTCCTCAGTTCTTTGGGGTAAACATTACCAAAACATTACCTAATCTCAACAGTAGACTAGGAGAATGTGTAAGCCAGGATCTCTTTGAAATCAAGGGTTGGTTTGATGTAGTCCCATTTGTTTATTTTTTCTCTAGCTTCAATTGCCTTTGGAGCAGTATCAGTGAAGAAGTTCTTTCGGCATATATCTGAGATTGTGCTGCCTGTGAATTCCTCTAGTATTTTTATGGTTTCCTTTGTAATGTTTAAGTCCTGTATCCATTTTGAGTTTATTTTTGTATTTGGTGTAAGTTGGTGGTCCAGTTTCATTTTTTTTGCATGTATCTGTCCAATTTTCCCAACACCATTTATTGAAGAGGTTGTCTTGGCTCCATTGAATGTTCATGCCTCCTTTTTCAAATATTAGTTGAGCATAGTGATTTGGGTGGATATCTGGGTTCTCTATTCTATTCCATTGGTCTATATGTCTGTTCTTGTGCCAGTACCAGGCTGTTTTGAGAACAGTTGCTTTGTAGAAAAGCTTGAAAACTGGTATTGAGATCCCACGTACTTTTTTCTTCTTTCTCAGAATTGCTGTAGCAATTCGTGGTCTTTTTTTTTGTTCCAGATGAATCTATGAAAAATTCTTTCTAGGTCTGTGAAATATGTCGTTGGTATTTTAATGGGAAGTGCATTGAATCTATAGATTGCTTTGGGTAGTATGGACATTTTAATGATGTTGATTATCCCAATCCATGAGCATGGTATGCTCTTCCATCTGTTAACATCTTCCTCTATCTCTTTTTTCAGTGTCCTGTAGTTTTCTACATATAGGTCTTTTACCTCTTTAGTTAGGTTTATTCCTAGGTATCTTCATTTTTTTGGTGCAATGGTAAATGGGATTTCTTTTTTAGTCTCTCTTTCTGTAATTTCATGATTATTGTATAGAAATTCCACAGACTTCTTAGCATTAATTTTGTATCCTGCTATAGCAAAAGAAACCATCAACAAAACAACAAGAAAAATCACTGTATGGGAGAACATATTTGCAAATGATATCACTGATAAAGGTTTAATCTCCAAAATCTACAGCCAACTTATACAACTTAATAAAAGGAAGATAAACGATCCAATAAAAAAATGGGCAACAGACCTAAATAGAACCTTTTTGAAAGACGACAGAAGGAAGGCCAAGAGACACATAAAAACATGTTCAATGTCACTAATCATCTGAGAGATGCAAATCAAAACGACAGTGCGATACCATCTTACACCAGTCAGAATGGCAATCATCAACAAATCAACAAACGACAAGTGTTGGCGAAGATGCGGAGAAAAAGGAACCCTTGTGCACTGTTGGTGGGAATGCAGACTGGTGCAGCCACTGTGGAGAAAGAACAGTATGGAGTTTCCTCAAAAAACTAAAAATGGATCTTCCATTTGACCCTGTAATCCCACTCTTAGGAATTTATCCTAAGAAATCACAAACACCAATCAGAAAGGATTTATGCACCCCTATGTTCATAGCAGCACAATTTACAATAGCTACAATTTGGAAACAGCCTAGGTACCCGTCAGCAGATGAGTGGATCAGAAAACTGTGGTACATCTACACAATGGAATTCTATGCTGCCATTAAAAAGAAGGAACTCTTACCATTTGCAGCAACCTGGTTGGAACTGGAGAGCCTTATGCTTAGTGAAATAAGCCAGTCAATGAAGGAGAAGCATCACATGATCTCACTCATTTGTAGATAATAAAGAACATTATAAACTGATGAAGAAAAGGATAGATCCAGCGGCAGTAAAGCTTCAAAGAGACTGAAATTACAGCAGGAAGATAAAAGTTAGGTGAGATAGATAAGAGATCAATCAAAGGACTTCTATGCATGCATATATGCATAACCAATGAACTTAGACACTGGGGGTTTGGGTTATGCCCGGGAAGGAGAGGGGGGGGCAATGGGCAGATATGTATAAAAAATCAATAATTAAAAAAAGAGTAAAAAAAAAAAGGATTGATTTGATTTTCAGTTCAATTCCATGCTGATCTTACTTTGACTCTTGTTTATGCCATCTTTCTCTTTCAGAATCCCAAGTGCCAAGGAGCCTTTTCCCCTCTCCTGTAATATCCTTGGTTTGAGAGAGTTGGAGATATTATAGTTGATGAATGAAGCCTGAAACAGCCATATTCCTTTTCTTTCAGTTAGAAAGAACAGTGACTGCTTTCAGTTTGTGTGTGTATGTGTGTCTATAAATAGTAAATATCCTCTACTAAGTTGTCTACCTACTTTATTCTATTTTCAGATGTCCTGAAGAAAGAAAATTTTACACATAAAATGGGAAAAAACTATTTTCAAATAATGTCCTTTTCAGAAAGTTATATGCTCTAATTCTTTGAAAGAAGATAGAAAAAAATCATTTGAATGCTGAATGGTTGACATCAATTATTATATTTTATAATGAAGACCATGTCTAGTGAATTCCTTAGATTATTTTGGGATGTAATGTTTGTAGACTTCTTATTCTAAATATGCTTTCTGTGAGATTTTAATAGTTCTACTTTTATCTGGAAAGAAATGAACCTTGCAATACTTATTTTCTCATTTAATGGATATTCTCTTAAATAAGCCCAGTTTTCTAATCTGGAGTGAGTACCAGTTTGCTTTAGCCTATGTTGACAAAAAACCATATGGGAAGAAAAATTCAAGTAAAATATTATTTTAATCTCTATGGAAACTGAATAAATCTATTCCTAAGTGTTTTTCATGTCTCTTTGGAGGTTGACTTTACAAAACCAATGCTTTTAAATTATGCATGCAGTATTTCCTAGAGTGTGTCATTTGGTAGAAAAGGACATAGATTTTTAAAAAATGCATGAGAAAACATAAAGCGTATGCCTTTATTGATTTAATAATTACTTCACTGTATGACTGCACTGGTCTAGTTGCTAGAAAAGCTGGTGAGCAGACATGAAATGGGCAAGACAGATGAACTGCTGAATAAGACAGTCTTCAGGAAGTTTAAAAGTGTGTGTATCAGAAGACAATAAATAGATAAACAGATAAACTAATACATGTATACATAACATAATATCAGGGAATGACAAGTATAATGAAGGAAAATAAAGCAGGGAAAGAGCGTAGAGTTGAGTAGTATTTTAGACAGGACACTGTCCTCTTGGGTTGCAGCCTATTTATACATCCTTCCATACACATATAGAAATATGCACATATATAGATATATGTATGCATGTATAATTTTTCATAAGAAAATGATCTATTTGAATTTGAAATTTGTTGTCATATATTTTATATAGTATTTACTTACAATTTTATCTCTTTTTTATCTGTGAGTGTGTGTTTCCTTTCTTATTCTTATACTTGTCTACTTTTGCTCTCTCAATTTTTAACACTTGATTTGTCTATTTCATTGGTCTTCTCAAAAACAAAAATGTCCTAATTTGAATTTATGCTTTAACACTTTTGTTTTTATTTCCTTAATTTCAGCCTATATTCTTATTATCTCTGTATACTTTCTTTTAAACTTGACTTGGGGTAATGAACACACAATAAAATATACAAATGATGTATTACAGAATTATACACCTGAAATGATATAATTTTATTGACCAATGTCACCCTAATTAATCTAATAAAAAGAAAATAAAAAAGCATTTGTATTATAAAGCAACTAGATACCTGGTGCACAAATTCATGCACAATGAAAGGAAATTAATTAGAAGAAATATGTTAATATTACTATTCATCCTTTCTTTATAATAGAAGTGTCAACCAAATTTACAATCGACAATAACAGATAGAAACACATGTGTGAGACTGGCACCAGCGAGAGCTTTATATGTATCACGCATGTGCACATCAACTTAGCCTTTTATATATATGCTAGTGACCTGATACACAGAATTTGTGCACATTAAAAGGGAATTAAGTAGAGGAAATGTTTTAATATTTCTTTTGCCCTTTCTCTATAATAGAAGTATCAGAGATTAAAGAAAATTAGTAAAATGTATATGAAAATCTCCCTTCTGTCAGAGTCTGGGGCATGCTGAGGGACCCAGTCAAGACCCTGCCCACCCACACATGCCTCAAAATTGCATGAGGCCCAGACCCGGCCAGCACCACCAACACTGGGCAAGACCCAGACCCAGCTGGCCCTACCACTGTCAAGCCCCGATGGGTAGAGGGCACAACCTCAGGTTCCCCCAGCACAGCCTTGGGCCCCCTGGCCTGGCGCTGGGGCAGGGAGCAGGGCCTGAGGTCTCCCGTCAAGCCCTGCTAGGCAGGGGGCATGGCCTGTGGTTCCCTGCCCCAGCCAGGTGCCACAGAGCCTCAGGTCCCTCAACCATTTGCATATTAGCCTTTTATTATGATGATAGAATAAACTTGCTTAATTAGATCTGCTTTCTGATTTAGATAAGCTTTTCCCATCCCAGTGAAGCACACCAACTTCTCTTTAAGGTAATTGTCAGCAACACAGCATTTTATCAACAAGAAGCAAATTATTATTGTAGATCACGCAGGGAGAACAAAGGGTAAAATATTTAACTGCAGCAGTGTTTGACTATATTCTGCACGAGGAGAAAATCCGAAGTCATTTTCAAGGTCCACCATTTCTTACTTCTTTTCCGTTGGGTCAAGTTTCTAAGTCTCCATCCTCTGACTAATGAAAATAAAATAGGAATCCACCTATCTAGCTACACATCTCCTACCTACCTACTCCAGGACTTTTGTGAGGATGAGGATCAAATGAGGTGAGGCATGGAAAAATGCTTCACAGACATTTGGTTAAAGTGTGAAATATTTGCACCTGGCTATAAAGCAAGTTGTATTATTGGGCTGAATAAACTGCAAGGAGGCTAGCTGTTGCTAGGGAGAGGAAGCTGGATGTTGCTATGTGATGTCATTACTTGGTGCCCAGAGCCACCCTTTCTGGGCTAGGCTGGGCTGTGAGCTGCATTTTGCACCATAGGGTCTCAGCAGCATCTGCGATTTGGTGGTGCTCCAGGGTGGTGGCAGGGCCTGAGTGTTGCTTTGTGAACATCAGGTTCACAGTGCTGTTTCTCTGTGTGCATCACAGCAGCTCCTGCATTGAACCTCTGCCCGCTGGTGGTCAGTTTGCATCATAGTAACCTGTTGGACTGTCAGACATTTAGCGTTTTATATAATTATGTAAGTATTAAGTTTCTCTACTGTAGACTTTTGTTTTAGTAATTAATTCATTGAAGTCTATATCTTTTATTCTGAATAACATTATAGATACACTCTTCTGAGTCCATTAAAGAATGGTGGGAATGCATGCTGGTGCAGTCACTGGAAAAAAGTATGGATTTTCCTCAAAAAACTAAAAATGGAACTCCCATTTGACTCAGTGATCACACTTCTAGGAATATATCCCAAGAAACCAGAAACACTGATCAGAAAGGATATATGCACCCCTATGTTCATAGCAGCATAATTTTCAATAGTTAAGATTTGGAAATAATCTAAGTGCCCATGAGCAGATGAGTGGATTAAAAAACTGTAATACATCTACACAATGGAATACTATGCTGCTATAAAAATGAAGGAACTCCTACCGTTTGCAATGGCATGGGTTGACCTGGAAAGCATTATGCTAAGCAAAATAAGTCAGTCAGAGAAAGATAAATATCATATGATCTCACTTATTTGTGGAATATAATGAATGATATAAACTCATGAACAAAAACAGATCAGATAGAGAAGCATCAATCAGACCGACAAACCTCAGAGGGAAGGTAGAGACTTATATGCATATTAGCATAACCAATGGACACAGACACCTGGGGGTGAAGGCATGAGCAGGAGTGGGGTGGGGAACAATGGGAGAATAAGGACACATATGTAATACCTTAATCAATAAAGAAATTTAAAAAAAAGAAGTTACCATAGAAGATAATAAACAGGGAAGAACTTCCTGAATACAAAGCCATGGAATATAGTAACAAGGGAATTATTCTTAGAGAGTGGAACCGGGGGTGCCAAATGCACTCTCCAAGGAATTACTGCATAGCTAGGTGTGGAGTCTGTGATTTTTAAAGAGTAGGAATTGATAGGATAATTAATGTTGATCAGTGAGTGTTATTTTCTATGCTTCTTCTTTCTTTTTTAAAAAAATATATTTTATTGATTTTTTCACAGAGAGGAAGGGAGAGGGATAGAAAGTCAAAAACATCGATGAGAGAGAGACATCGATCAGCCACTTCCTGCACAACCCACACTGGATATGTGCCCCACAAGCAAGGTACATGCCCCCGACTGGAATCGAACCCGGGACCTTTCAATCCGCAGGCCGATGCTCTATCCACTGAGCCAAACCCGTCTCACCTCTATGCTTCTTCTTTCAATGAAAGCTCTCAGTATTGTTATCTTGTTCAAACTCTACCATTGGATATTATTTATCTGGGTGAGAAATGCAGATAAATAACCTTTAAAAATGTATCCTATTGAACCATAGGCAGCCATCTCCAGATATTGTGGAGAAAAATGATCATAACCCAGAGATCTGGGACTTTATGAGTGGTTATAGATGACTGCTTGATTTCTGGATGGTACAGTTCTGGGTACTATGTACTGAAATGCAGTTTGGGAAGTGATGAGTCTGTTTTTGGCCCATTAATTTTGAGTTGCCTCTGAGATATTTCCAATTTTAGTGGTTATTTTGTTGTTATAAATGCAGTCTGTTCTCTATGACAGATACTTAATTTTCCAGGAATAATTTTCTCAATATTTAACAGAGACTTCCAGGGAAATTAATTGATCACTCATTTATGATTCTGTATCAACTTATACATAACCTGATTGTAGGGATTATTGTATTGAACAGTCTTGAGGGCAGTGACTATCTCTTATTTATTATTTTACATCCAATATAGTGCAGGGCTACAATAATGTGGAAGAAAGCCATCCAGAACATCAAGAATAACCTTTTGTTCAGAAAACTAGAACATGAGATCTATTCCAAAAAAGTAATCTTTTTGGGAAAATAAAGGCAGAGAGTTTTTATAGAACTTTACCAAAAGAGGTCAGCCAGTTTTTCTAATTTCTGAAGAATGAATAAAAAATGTTTTTTGACTCTGGCCAGGGCTCTTAGTGGTTAGAACATCCACCATGCAGTGAAGGGGCATGTATCTAAGTTGCAGGTTTGATTTCCTACACTCTCAGAAGCACGAGATTTTTAGGTTAGATAAATTATGTTCAAGTGTAATTATTTATTGACAGCAGACACAAGTAATATAAGCACTTTTATTCTGCCTCTTTCCTTCTGTTTATAATGTAATCAATGCAAAATTAAAGTGTTAGGGTGGTTTTACTTATATACAAATTTTGAACTTGGTTCAATGATTTATTGTACAGAATTTTTTGTAACCAGGATAAAAAGATGAATTATAACCATATATACATGAGTAAAATGGCATATTTATGTGAATATGATTAAGTTATTTAAATGCTCACAAATCACTAATCTTTCATTAGAGTTACATAATTTTTATTCATTCTCTGAACATATCTTAATATTTTTACTTTTAATTAACTAAAATAACCTTTGCTACTCTAAAAATTTATGTATTAAACTATTTGCTAAAATGCAGTTTCTTATGTACATTTCTAATCAATGTCATTGCTCACATAATAATTACCGTTTTGTTACTTGAAAACAGAAATTTTTTATCTGAAATAATAAAATAACTCAACATTTTGGAAAGAGTATATATGTCTTATTTTTATGACTTTGTATTATTTTAGAAAATAAAATCACCTTTGTGACTTTCTGATCTATTCTAGTGTCCTTTTATCTGTGAGTTCCAAAATAAGTAGTATTATAAACAAGTTTGTTTATTGTTACTCATACTTGGTTGATTTTGAATCACAATGAGAATTTTCCAGGTTTCAACTACATAATTTGATAAAAATCAAAGAATTTGAGAACTAGAAGATATAGTTCTGGTCATGTGACTTGCTTTGGCCAATGGAATGCTAGAAAATAATATGACAATGAAAAAATCTAGAGCTAAATAATAATGAAGGTTCACCATATCAATATTTATGGGATATTGTTAAGCACTTCCTAGAGGGAATTTTATAGCCTTAAATGTATATATTAGAGAAGAAGACAGACTGAAAACATCAATGAATTTTACAATTAGAAAGAGTTACTGAAACTTCCTGTTCTTGCATCCATATTCATGCTCAGGACATACAACTTCATCAGTGTGCACCTAAGATTATTTCTGGGTATCCCATGTGCTTTCTTCCTCTGAAGAAATGTCCATTATCTCTGACCTTTGTATAGGTAATTGAAAGTTACTTGCATTGCCACTGTTGTATTTTTCCATAATTTCTTGACAAAATGAACTTGCATTTTTGTTTTTAACAGCTTTAGAGAGGTGTAGCTTATAGTAACATCTATCGTTTTAAGTATATAGTTCAATGATATTATTATATTTTTAAATTTGTACAATTATGATTACAATATAATATTAGAACATATCCATCACTTTATGCCCATTTATAACCACTCCCTATTCCAAATCCTAGGCTTAGGTAACCACTAATTTGCCTTTTCTGGACACTTCATGTAAAAGGAATAATATGCCATATCGTTGGCTGGGGAGAGCAATTGGTGGCTACCAGGCCAGCAGTGAAAGGCAGTTGAGACAAGATCAGGCTGGCAGGGGAGGGCCATTGGGGGCAAGATAAGGCCAGCAGGGGAGGGCAGTTGAGGGTGAGATCAGGCCAGCAGGAGAAAGCAGTTAGGAGTGATCAGTAGGCAGAGGCAGTTGGGAGTGAGATCAGGCTGGCAGGGAAGAGCAGCTAGGGGGAATCAGGCCAGAGAGGAGGGCAGTTAGGGGCAATCAGGCAGGCAGAGAGGTTAGGGGCAATTAGGCAGGCAAGCAGAGGAGTTAGAAGCAATCAGGCAGGCAGGCAGGTAAGCAGTTAGGAGCCAGTGGTCCCAGATTGCTAGAGGGATGTCTGACTGCCAATTTAAGCCTGGTCCCACAGGATTGGACCTAAACCGACAGTCAGACATCCCCCAAGTGGTCCCCAATTGGAGAAGGTGCAAACTTGGTTGAGGAACCCTCTCCTCCTCCTGTGCATGAATTTCATGCACTGGACCACTAGTATATATATATATATATATATGTATTTTAATTACACTAGTGTGAGTATACTGATATCTTGTGGTTTGATTTGTATGTAACCATGATGTCTAATATTGTTGAGCACTTTTCATGTCCTTATTGGCAATTTGTATGTTTTTTTTATAAAACGTTTGCTCAAATCTTTTGCCTATTTAAGAAATGACTTTCTGTCTCTATATTCATTGGGCAGATACATGTATTATGAATGTTTTCTCCCAGTGTGTGAATTACCTGTTTATTTTAATGATGAACTTTAATAAGCAGAAGTTTTAAAATCTTGTTGGGTGTCCAGTTTATCAACTTTTAAAGATTATTGCTTTTGTGTTTTTTCAAAATCACTTTTTCTTTGAGTTTACTTCATAAGAAGCTAAAATTAATCCTAGCTGATATGTTCTTTTTCTTAATAACAAAAATACTTTAATTTTCAGTTTTAAATTAATATATCTGTTTCTTATATGTGATTTTTCTTAACCTCTTTACATCTCACTTGATAGCTAGTAGATGTGAATTCAAGTTTTAGGAATGTTTCATAAGATTTAAAACAAGAGTTTCAAAGATTATGAAATTTGTTCAGCACAGTTAATTAATCAGGTATTCCACTATTAGTGTAAATATTTGAGGGCTGATATAGTCAACATTTTGGAAATTTTTATGTGTGATCTATTATATAGCATTATTATTCTTTTTCTATAATATAAATGCTAAATAGGTTGCCAATATAAACTCTCTGATAATGGTAAGAGTGTGTGTGTGCATGTGTGTGTGTGTGTGTGTCTTTGTATTTGAAGTGTGTGTATGTGAAGTGAAAAAATCCACTAAAGAGGAGCTATTCAAATAATGAATATAGTATTTTATACAATGGAAAAGTAACTCAGATAATCTAAAATTATGTTCTTTAAATAAGGAAAGCAAATGGTAAGAAAGTTGTGCTCGGTTAAATATTAGGCATAAGAAATCTGTTTATATGCTAAAAATAGAAGCCATGATATTTAGCAGGATAATTTTCTCCATTGATTTAATATTCAACACACTTGTACTGAAGTGGGAGGCACTTACAATATCTTTAAGTTAAGCACTGAAGAGGGCTGGTAAGAAGTTAGTGAAATAGATTTCAAAATGAAACACTTAGAACCCTGTCCTTTAAATATTTATCTAACTACCAGATTTTAATTGCAAAGTGGCATCTATGGGTTATTAAAATATATACCTAAAATATATTTTCTCTATTTCTCAATTTCTGAAATGAATTTCTTTCAGAATTTTAAAAAGTATACTATGATGAATAGTTTATTTATACCCATTTTTTTCTGCTCCCCACTATTATTAGTTAACTTGAATTTATCTGCTTAAATCCTGGCTTTACTGTGTATCATCTTTGTGCATAGAAACAATTTCGTGAGTTCAAATCCTGGCTTTACTGTGTATCATCTTTGTGCATAGAAACAATTACATAATTGTTGTGAAAAATATATAAAATTATGCATATATCTAGATTTAAATAGCACTTGGACTATTTAAATATTAAATAAATATTGACAATTTTTACTAATATAGTTTATGCATTCATACACACACACACACACATATATATATCTTAGTCTGCTTGAACTTCCATAACAAAATGCTATAGACTGGGTGGTTTAAAACATAGAAATTTACTCTTTACAGTTCCAGAGATTGGGAAGTCCCAGACCAAGATGCCAGTCATTTGGTTTCTGTCGAAAGCTCTCTTCCTCTTACAGATGACTATCTCCTCACTGTGTCCTCACATAGTAGGAAGAGAAAGAGCTTCTTATCTCCCTTTTTTTAGAAAAAACATGTTTTTTATTGATTTGAGAGAGAGAGACAGGAAAGGGAAAGAGAGAGAGAGAAATGGATAAAGAAACATTGATCAGTTGCTTCCCTTACCCATGACAGAGGCATATGCCCTGAATGGGAGTGAAACCAAAGACCTTTCCATACAGAGGGCATTGTTCAGCCAACTAAGCCACACTGGTCAGGACTTTTTTCTTTTAAGGCCAGAGTCCTATCTGGTCATGGCCTCACCCTTATCGTAATGTAAATATCTGTATTTTCCGATGGTCTTAGGTGACACTGTAGCAATTGAGGATGACCCATATGTTGAGAACTGCTGCTGTAGAGCCTAAGACCATCGGAAAACACAGATATTTACATTATGATTCATAACAGTAGCAAAGTTACAGTTATGAAGTAGCAACAAAAATAATATTATGGTTGGGGGTCACCACAATATGAGGAACTGTATTAAAGAGTCACAGCATTAGAAAGCTTGAGAACTACTGCTCTATGCTATCTAAAAGGGTAAGAGATCCTTCTTTTTTATAGATGCATAGTATTCCATTGTGATAATTTTTTAAATGTAATATTGAATTAGCCCTATGAAACAGTAACACATTGTATATTGTTAAACTTAATTTAAATTATTTGTAGGACAAAAATTAACCTAAACATTGCCTGATTATACAATTAAATTTATCTTACATCTTGAACATATTTCTGCTTATTATAAGGAAAATTATATGATAAACATTTACTAAATGAGTTAACTCTTTTGTGTAGTAAACATGTTAAAGCTTAATATCATTAATTACATTTTAGTAAATCATAGCTTCTTGTATAAATGAAAATCAATCACTGAAGAAAAAAAGTCATTGTAAATTTCAGATTCATGTTTATAAGAAAAAAATACCAAGTTTGGAATCTCATAGACTTGAACTTGTGATTAAAACACACTTGTGATTAAAACACACTTATATACTCATTCAAGCCAAATGGTATGAGATTATTATCTGACATAGATAAATTGGAAATTCTTGACATTTCCCATTTCTTGAAATATCTACTAGGATTCTGACTATTATAGCAGGATATGAAGAACATGACATTCATAGTAGCTGACAAAGTTAAGTTTTCTTTGTTAAGTTGTAAGAAAAATTACTTAGCAGAAGACTTACAATGAATCAGATGAGTGTCTCAAAATGTTGTTAGCAAGTAATGACTTATTGGATCTCATTCTATATCTCTTCACTGTCACATTGTTCAATGGAATATATCTGTATTTGCTTGGATCTGGCACATATTCAACACATCCTTGTTAATCTATTAAGAAATATAATGGTTTTGTATTACAAGAAAGCCAAAAACCTTACTTTTCTAGGACCTGCATTTCAAAATTGTCACACCTGGAATTAGTTCATTGACTTTTCCATATCTCTTTTATCTTTACATTAGGAAGATATAGTTGTAGAAATTTTTTGCTGATTAGACACAGGGGAATAGAGATATGCCAAAAATGTTTCTAACTGTACTTTAAAACTCTAAATCTCATTTATCTTTAATTCTGAAATTATGTCTTTCCTGCTCTCTAAATCCTTATCTGATTTACAATAATCTTTGTTCTGAGATCTTGTATTATTTCTGTTAATCATTTAGTACTCATTGTTGAGACCATTAGTGGTGGCAATAAAATCATACCTCTACCCTACTCAAGTTTTGAAGCAATTAAAAAATAAGACAATAGGTAAATGTGGCTTATATCTTATGGGCAAATGAGTCTACTCATAGTGTTTACTCATGTTTGGCTGGGCTAAACATGCCAATGTGTTTTTGACAGTTTATAGATATTCTGTGAAGGTGGGGTAAGTGAAGAGGTAAAATGAGAGTGGAGCTCCTTCCCATATAAATAAATATCACGTGTGTGAAGAAGACTTCAACTCCCCTAACATTCTAGCTGTTTTTGTTATTCAAATTCACTGGGGTTAGCTAGTAAGAATGTGTATTACCAGTATTGTGACTGTTCTTTTGAGAAAAACTGTCATCAGCTTACTAAGACATTATTGCTTCTACTTTCATAAAGCCAATTCTAAAAACACTAGGCTTCCGTGGGCATTTTTCTGGGACTGCTGATGGACAATATGATTTTGCTGCCACAAAGTTCTGGAATTGCACACAAAAATTCAATATTAAATTAAAATTTAGATCACATTTACATAAGCACTGAAAATTCATTTCCAAGTTTATTTCCCTTTTTATATTGTCTTCAGCCATATTGTTCCAACATAGCCTATCAGGAGTTCATGACAACACAAAGACAGCATCAATATATAGACAGCCCTTGGGTTACATCAGACTCAGCATACATTGTTTCATGATCACGTTACCATCTCCAATTTATTTATAAAAAAGAAAGTTTCATCATTTTGATGTATGTACATATGTACTTTATGATTTTTATTATTTATTTACTACAAGTAAAGATCAGGAATTGTTATCTTTCTTTTACATTTTTTTTTCTGTTTCACTTCATTACTGCTGTGTATATGATCCATCTGAGTAACGTAAGTGCTTATGTCGGTGGGTTCTGAGTTAGAGCGAAAATTGCATTACATAGCACCATAGGTACGGTCTCTGGCATAACCCAAGGACCTACTGTAAATAAAAGGCTAATATGCTGTCTGTCTGTCTGTCTGACTGGTTGCTATGATGTGCACTGACCACCAGGGGGCAGATGTTCAATGCAAGAGCTACCATGATGTGCACTAGCCATTTACAGAGAAATGGCACCACGGACCTGGTGCCCACAGAGCAACACTTGGCTTCCCCTAATGGAATGGAGGCCCCATCACCACTCTGGAGTGACATCCCACCAAATTGCAGCCGACACTGCTGAGACCTCATGGCACAAAATGCAGGCTTTAGGCCAGCCCAGCCCAGAAACAGTCACTGAGGGCACTGGGTAATGATGTCCTATAGCAATGCCTGGCTTCTTCTTTCTAGCAACTGACTAGCTTCCTTAGAAAGCCCAGGAACATGACTTGCTTTATAGGCAGGTGGAAACATTTTACACTTTAACCAAATGTCTGTGAGGCATTTTTACATGCCCCATATCATTTGATCCTCACAGAAATCCTGGAGTAGGTAGATAGGAGACTTGGTGAAATCCTATTTTCTTTTCATTAGTCAGAAAATGGAGATTTAGAAAGTTTAGAAACTTGACCAACTGAAAAGAAGTAAGAGCTGAAACCGGTATGGCTCAGTGAATAGAGCATCAGCCGGCGGACTGAAAGGTTCCGGGTTTGATTCTAGTCAAGGGCATGTACTTTGGTTGTGGGCACATCCCCAGTGGTGGGTATGCAGAGGCAGCTTATGGATGTTTCTCTTTCATCAATGTTTCTAACTGTCTCTCTTCCTCTCTATAAAAAAATCAATAAAATATATTTATAAAAAAAGAAGAAGTAAGAAATGGTGGACCTTGAAAATGACTTTAGGTTTTGTCACTGTGCAGAATATAATCAAACACTACTACAATTAAATATTTTACTCTTTTTTCTTCCTGCATGATCTACAATAATAATCTGCTTTATGTTGATATTTACTGTTGTGTTACTAACAATTACCTGAAAGAGAAATTGGGATGCTTTACTGGGCTGGAAAAAGTTTAACTAAATCAGAAAGCAGATCTAATTAAGCAAGTTTAATATATATATATATATATATATATATATATATATATATATATATAAAAGACTAAGTTAACTCACACATGTGTGATACATATAAAGCTCTTACTGGTGCCAATCGCACATGTATGTTTTGATCTATCATCGTCCATCATGAATTTGGTTGACACTTCTATTATAGATAAAGAGTAATAGTGAAATTAAAATATTTCTTCCAATTAATTTTCTTTCAATGTGCACAAATTTGTGCACCGGACAACTTGTTAAGATATAAAAATAATGAAGTGTCAACATAAAAATGCCCCAAATTTCAACATGAACCCCCCTTACATTATCAGGCATTGGAGAGAAGTTGATATTCAAAGATATTAAATTATTTTGCAGGTTAAATTACCAAACATAAAGAAATTGAAGTTTACTAGCAAGTGTTTTTATCCCTGGTTGTTAAATTTTAAATAAATGAAAATCTAAAGTTTATCCTTCTCTTTTTTTCTCTTGTATCTCAGCTAGGGGGTTTCCTGTGTTTGGGTGATTAAGGACTTCAACAGAAAAATACAGAAATTAATTAATTGAATTCTAAGATCTAAGTGACTTACTTTTTAAATGCTTTAGAGAACACACAGATATAGCTCTGGTAACTAACTTACTGAATTCAGAAAACTAACTCTTCCTCATTCAATAAAAGTTATTCTGGACTAAAGTGCATTGCCAAAAGCCACTAGAAAAACTTGGTTATTTGAGTGGAGGAGAGTAGAGTAGGCACAGATTCTGCTTTCAAAGTTTAGTCTCATTAGATTTTAGTTAGTTCATACCAGAGGTTTAGAATTCATGAGTGAATTTAAATACAAGGAGAGTTCCTACATTAGAATGTGGATTTTGGCATCATACCATTATCATACCTAGAAGGAATATGCTCAGGCTTTCTGTTTATTCATGTCATACTGAGTCTGCTGCTATAACAAACCATCCCACAATCTCAGTGGTTTAGAAAAATATTTTTAACATGCTAGTTGCTTTAGATTGCCTGTGGGTCTGTTCAACATTTGTTTTTGTTTTCAGAATCTAGGCTGAAGGATCTTTGCTTATTTGTAATATACTTTTCTCATAGCAGGGGGAAAAGAGTAAGAGAGATGACTGAGAAAAGTGGTGACTATTAAAGCTGTTGTGGAGATATGGTGAATATCACTTCTGCTCATATGCCATTGGTCAGAGCAAGTGGCATGGCAAATCCCATTATTAATATGATATATGTATATTCCTTGACTGGAGGCACTGCATGTCTTTTGAAAAAATGATGGTATTCATAACTTGCTTACAGGAAGTGGGGATATGTATTTGGAAATAATACAAGCTATTACCAACTCCTTACAAAGTTTAGGTTTATAAAAGAGATCACCTAATGGCCTGGTCTTCCTAATCCATTATATAGTAAATATATCTTCATTTCTTCTTTGGAAGTTCAATTTCTTCAAGGTCTTCTATATTCAATAAAATGTGAGGTTGGTCTAGTGTAATAGTATCAAAAATTTCTTCTGAGAAGATATTTTCACTTTCTGTATGGATTTTCTTAGGGTCCAAATGAATTAATCTATAAATTTTTGTTACAGTAGTAATTTTTTTATTCATATAGTTTTGAAAAGCATGTTTTATACTGTAAATGCATATTTTTTATATTAATGTCTAAGATAATAACATTATAGTCACAAAATGTATAATTAAGAGAGTGCTTTTTTAAAATATATTTTTTTATTAATTTCAGAAAGAAAGTGGGAGGGAGAGAGAGAGAGAAATTTCAATGATAATGAGAGACTCATTGCCCCCAACTGGGGATCCAACCTGCAGTCCTGTCATGAATCGAACCGTCACCTCCCTGGTTCCTACGTGGATGCTCAACCACTAAACCACACTGGCCAAATGAGGGAGTGATTTTTAAAATTTATTGAGTATTTTTGTAACTTGTTGTATAGTGGATTGTGTACATAAAGCATGCATACTGAAAAAGATTGTGTACCTCTAATTTGTGGATGCAGAGCTCTATTTTTGTTCATTAAGTACAGATTGTCAATTTTACTTTTGAAATTTACTGTATCTTCATTAATTTTTTGGATGTCCCATCAATAATTAAGAAAAATATATTGAAATATTTAATTGTAATAGTCAATTCATTACATTCACCCTATAATACTATACTTACCTTATATGTGTTGTAAACTGTTTTATTAAAGGTTTTTAATTTTATAATTGTTATGTCTTCCCGTTTGCTTGAAATAGATGGCTAGAAACTCCCTTTCCTTTCATTGCAAGCAGTTGTATACATGTACCTAAGCTCTAACTATTGGGATGGGAGCAAAAGTGAAATAACTTCTCATCACCTACATTAGAAGAAAGACAATGCCTTCTTTTCCTTTTCATTCCTGTTTCTTCCAATGAAACATGGACATATTGGTGACTCAGATTTATGTATAAAAAAAGAATAACCTTCCTGGAGATGGCCGATCAACAAAGTTTAGGAACTATGAACTCCTAATTACCTGTGGTCCACTGCTGCCACCTTCCTGGGACTGCTGTATCTCTTGCCTTATCTTTTTAAAATTTTATTGTTGAAAGTATTACACATGTTACCTTTTCCCCCTATTTACCTCTCCCGCCCTGCCCCCATACCCCATCCTAGGCCTTCACCATTTTATTGTCTGTGCCCATGGGTTATATATAAGAGTTCATTGACTGATCTCTCCCCTCATCCCTAAACCCTCCCCTGCCTTCCCTCTGAGGTTTGACAGTCCTTGGATGCTTCTATGCCTCTGGGTCTATTTTTGTTCTTCAGTTTATATTGTTCATTAGATTCCACATATGAGTAAGATCATGTGATAGTTATCTTTCTCAGACTGACTTATTTCACTCTTGCCTTTGGATTGCCATGTGACAGAGCAGCTTCATTTAGCATTTCACTTGTTCCTGCAACTCAAGCTGTACACAAACCAAGTTTATTGGCTTAAAGTCAACCTGCTCTGATAGTAAAACAGTCACTTCAGCTTTCTTTTCATTAGTATTTTCCTAGTATATATTTCATTAGCCTCTGATACCAAACTTTGCATTTTATTATATTTATGTGTGTATCTTATACAGAGAATATAGCTTTTTTTTCTCCTCCAATCTGAGAATATCTGTCAAGTTTTATCCATTTAATTTTATTGTAATTATTGATAATTTGTACTTGTTTTCACAATTTTCTTTTTTGTTTTCTATTTTATCACATTTTTGCACTTCTTTGTTTCATTGCTATTCTTTTCTAAGTATATATACACTACAGGCCTGGTGCATAAAAATTTGTGCACTCAGTGGCTGGGGTCCCTCAGCCTTGCCTGCACCTTCTCACAGTCCAGGAGCCCTCGAGGTATGTCCAATTGACAGCTTAAGTCCGCTTCAATTCTTAGCGCTGCCACCGCCACTGAGCTCACAGCCATCAGCCAGGCTTGTGGCTGGCTGAGTGGAGCTCCTGCTGTGGGAGCGCACTGATCACCAGGGTGTAGCTCCTGCATTAAGTGTCTGCCCCCTGGTAATCAGTGCACATCATAGTGACTGGTCATTCCACGGTTAGGGTCAATTTGCATATTACCCTTTTATTATAGAGGATATGCATATATATTTACATATATATGTGTAAACATTTCCTTATGTAATATAATTTAACAAATTATATTTTTATCTAATTTTAAACAACATTCTCCTAAACAATTGGTCAAAGAAAAAATAAAAAGAGAAATCTAAAGATATCATGAAACAAACAAAAATAAAAACACAAATACTAAAATTTATGGGATGCAACAAAAGTAGTTCTAAAAGGGAATTTTATTGTAATAAATTATGGAAAAAGAAAATTCTCAAGTAAACAACCTTAATTTACACCTAGAGAATGAGAAAAAGAACAAACTAAGCCTAAGGTCAGCAGGAGGAAGGAAGTAACTAAGAATAGAATGGAAGTAAATGAAATAGAGAACAGAAAAATAAAATAAGAGATTTGATTTTTAGGAATGAGAAAACTGAAGAAAAGAGAAGAGTCAAGTAGATAAAATCAAAAGTGAAAGATGAAACATTACTAATACTGATAACATAACTGATACTACAGAAATGCAGAGATCATAGAGTAACATAAATAATTATAAACCAACAAAGTGGATAATTCAAAGAAATGGATAAATTCTTAGAAATATACAAGCTATCAAGACTAAACCATTAAGAAATTGAAAATCTGAACAGACCAGTAATGAGTAAGCAGACTGAATCATTAATCAAAAACCTCCCAACAAACAAAATTCCAGACCTGATGGCTTCACTGGTAAACCAACTATTTAAAGAATTAATGCCAATTCCTTTCAAACTTTCCAAAAATTTTGAAGAGGAAAATTTTCAAATTCATTTCACAAGGCCAGCATTACCACATTCTATTTCCTTCATTTTTTCTCATATATTTATTTTTGGCAGACTGTATTTTCCAAAGATGGCCACTACAATATATCCTATCCCACGTGTCCTAATGCAATGTGACCTTGCCACTACCTCATTATGAAATGAGTCTCTCCACTTCACAAATCTGGATGGATATTATAACCTCTTAGCACAATATTTTACAGTGGAAATGACAATCTTTTAATTCTGAGCAAGCCCCTTGAATGTTCTGGAAGAGTTCCACTTACTACTTCTGGGAATTAAATTTGTTAGTAATTTTAAGCATAAGTGTGTTCCAGCTAATGTTTTGGATATTTGATACCAAAGAAAAAATATTTGTTTTCTTGAAATTTAAGTGGGTGTCCTGTATTTGTATTTACTGAATATGGCAATCATACTTTGAAGCCAATATATATATATATATATATGTACCAGGAGTGTGATTCACTTGAAACTACCATGCTTGGGAAGCCCAAACTAAATGAGAAGGCCTTGGAGGATAAGACACCAGGAGGAGAGAAAGAAAAATCAAGGAGCATTGAGATACCAATTATATAAGGAAAGAAGACATCTTGGAAGTAGTTCCTCCTGCCCAATAATTCCAACTGATTCCAAGTAGAGCATAGACAAACCAGCCAGCTAAGACTCTCAAATTCCTGATGCACAAAAATTGTTACAAAAAAATAAAATGGTTTATATCAAGCCAAAAACATCTGGGGTTATTGTTATGTAGTAATTGATGATTAAAATAAATCTGTACTTGAAAACAAACAAAATCCTGATGTCTTTGTAGGTCTAAATTTGTAATTCTACTGTTTTTTCTGGTTTTGCTCATATTCCATAATGAACTCATATGTGATTGCTTTTAACAGGTGAGAATCCTAAGCACCAGAGTTAAAACTATTCTCTGTAAGGAAAAAGGGAATTGCAGTTGTTTTACTGGAAGTAGGTCCCAGATGTAATGCAGGTTTTTCAATTTTAGCCTCCCCATCTAACCATAGAGCCAGTCTATGATTGGAATTATTATATAACTGTATAAAACTGCACACTGTCTAAACAGAAGACACAGGACCACCTCAAGTTGAATCAGATCAACTGTGTTTGGAGAATAATATGAGCAACCCTACCTTTCACCTTCACTTATCAATAATAACTCCCTGTTCAGGTTTCAGATCATGGGTTTTATTTTGTTTTGTTTGTACAAAGAGGTTGCAAATTGGAGATTTCTCTCAGTTCCTATAAATTTAACAATGTATTAAAAATATATTTTATCTAGACGTAGTGCTTTTTTTTTCTTCTAGAGAGCCTCTCAGCTATCTACCTGCCATATTGCATGATTTCCTTCCATTATTTCATTGGTAATTTAAAAATGGCCCTTTGAGAGAAAAATTTATGTTTTAAGGTCCTAAAGGGGCTACACCAATTCCTTTGAAGACATCTAATCCATGGCTGTAAATGAGCCCCAACTCTATAGGAGCATCAGTAACCCTCTCCAGCTAAGACCCAGCATGATAAGACATTTGGGAAGAATTTTATTTCTTTAAGCTTTTTATTTAAAAAGCTTGGTTCAATTTAAAAAGATGGTTCAATTTGAGGTTTTATTAATTTGGATTTTGATGTCTTTAATTTGTAGTAGGACTTAATCTTTGTATTTTAATTTCTTCCATGGAATATAAAAACAAAAAGAAATTTCTCTCCGATTTTGGAATCTCTGCTATATCCCAATTTGACATTTGATCCTTTTTGTAGACTCTGAGACAATTTATGCACAATATGAGTGGATATAATTTGAAATGGAAAATAGAAGTTAGAGTGCACTGTTGCCTTTAGGTATAAAGTGACCTTGGAGTTAATTCTTAATAGAATGTGAAATGACCAATCCTCCATGGTAATTATCTGATTTGTACACAAGGAGAAAATGATCTGATTCAACTTGAGGTTGTCCTGTGTCTTCTGTTTAGAAAGTGTGCAGTTTTATACAATTATATAATAATTCCAAGTTTGACAATTTTACTATTCTCATGAATTACTAGACTGTTAAAAATATTTTGTACCAAAGCTCATTTCTCTGATTAAACAAAAAAGAGTAGTTGTCAGGCTAGTAGATCATTCTATGAAATTTTAGAAGTAGATTTTTAAAGTTTGATTTGGAAGTTTGATTGTGAGAGTTTTAGATAAATTTTCTGAGTTAAGTTTTAAAATTTTCTGGAGCTACAAATGAATATTTTTTCTCTTCCTTGTCATAAAAAAGTAGTCTGCAAATAGCCCTGTGCATTTATTTCGTATTTGTTAGTATTAGCTCTAAACTTTCATTTTGGAGGGGTCAGTCATAGTCCCAAAATTTTCACAGCCAATCTAACTAATTAGTATTTTAAGTCATTTTAGAAACTTTAAGAAACAGAATCTGCACTATTCACCAATGATCCCAGGAAGGTACTAAAAGAAGTAAAAGTTGGTAAGGGAAGAAATGGCCTCATGAAAAAAAAAATTGTCATGTTTCTCTTTTAATCACCATCAAATGGAATATAATCTTAATGTTTAAAATGAATGGATTAAGAGAACCAATAGCTAAAGAAGATTACAGGGAAATGCTTTCTTCCCTATTCTTAGTAATTCCTTGTATGTGGAGGGGTTCTGGTAGTGAAGCATCTTAGCCTCTTAGATACTCCCCTTTTCTCAATTCTCCAGGAGAATTTTGTTTAATCAGAGAAATGATCTGTAGTAAAAAAATATTTTAACAGTCTAGTAATTTATGAGAATAGTAAAATTGTCAAACTTGGAATTATTATATAACTGTATAAAACTGCACACTGTCTATACAGAAGACACAGGACCACCTCAAGTTGAATCAGTTCACTTTCTCCTGGAGAATTGAGAAAAGGGGAGTATCAAAGAGGTCCAAAAGGGGCTATACCACTTGCTTGTTGTTGTTGAGAAAGCAACAGCAAACGAATGTGGAGTGAGTTATTATATTAGAGCCCTTGAAAAGAAAAAAATGCTGATGCTGCTGGTCTAGGAACCTCACTTTGAGAACCACCACTGTAACATAACTCTGCCCGAAGAGAGCACAGTCTGCTCTATTTCTCCATCTAACAATTAAGTAGTGGCAGCTTCTGCCCCCATAGGAGGCCAGAACTGAGGTCATATCTAACGAAGTTAGTAAATCTGTTCAATTCTGAGTTGATATAAGTAAGACTCCTTTACCACAGATAGTACTCTAATTTTGGTCTTTTATCTGCCATAACCTCTTGTCTGTTTTAACTTGGTCAAAATTTGAGTTGGGAAGAAGGGTGCTATTATTGTATCTTCTCAAAAATCTCCTGAAGTCAATTAACATGTATTTTGGTCTGCCTATTTGAATGGAAGGAATTTAAAAAGAAGTGTATGTTCTCTTTGTAAAGTCAGTATGCAATCCAGAGCTGCCCTTAGTTCACTTGAACCCACTGTAGATTACTAGTAAATAAAAAAGACTTTATATGTAAGTATTGTCAGCTCCTATATTTTATGGTTAGAATTTTAGACATTCCCTCAAACATATAAAGAAGCTGATCTATAGAGTGAACTACCAGTGATCTTTTTTAAAGGGCTGATGCTGCTGAAATCATTAGAATGAGACTTTTGGAAATGATGCCCATGGTCCAGTGACTAGGCCATCTTGATATATGCTATTCCAGGAAGTTAATTTTTCAAGTTTGATTAATCATTGACGCTATCCCTTCAAGGTTTTCTATCTCATGCTGGGCGGATTGCAGTCCAGTGCCTGCTCCTAGCAGCTAGCCAGCTGGTGATAATTGCTGTTAATTTCCTGGTATTTGGCAACTAACTGTTCCCTGACAATTGGTGGGAGATAATATAAGAAAATGTCAGAAGGGAATTACTAAAAATCACATTTGTTTTTCTAGTTGATTATAAAATGACTAGAGGCCTGGTGAATGAATTTGTGCATCAGTGGGTCCCTCAGCCTGGCCTGAGGGATCAGGCCAAAACCAGCTTTCCACATCCCTTGAGGGGTCCTGGATTGCAATAGGATACAGACCAGGCCAAAGGACCCCACTGGTGCATGACTGGAGCCAGGAAGAGACACAGGAGGTTGGCCAGCTAGGGAGGAACAGTGGGAGGGTTGTAGGGTGGGTCAAGCCCATCTTGCTCAGTCTTGATCAGCCAGACCCCAGCAGCAAGCTAACTTACTGGTCAAATTATCTGCCCCCTGGTGGTCAGTGCATATCATAGCGAGCGGTTGAGTGGCCTTAGCATATCATTAGCATATTATGCTTTGATTAGTTGAACAGATGAACAGATGACCAGACAATTAGCATATTAGGATTTTATTATATAGGATATATGCTTATAGTTCAAAGTTAAAAATATGGAAAATATAAAGAAAATATAAGAATTTAAACATAACCTTTCTATTCAGATAAACTAATTTGCATAATTTTAGGAAATATTTGTTTGGTATGTCATCTATGAATACTTACATATACTAATATATACATGTATACCACATCACCACTACCACCACCACCACTTCTATTAAGAAAATTTAGCATCATTTCTGTTTTCCCAGCTCTGAGTTCCACTTTGCTTTTCAATTTAGAAATCCATCTTCACCATTTCTTATCTCTAGTTTTCAGAAAGGTAATTTCTCATGGCAACACAATATTCTATCAGATGGTTGTGAAGTATATTGGTTTAAAAATTAAGTAGGAGTCATAAAGATAGATAGATAAATAAACAAACAAAGAAAGAAACAAACAAACAAATAAATAAATAAATAAAATAACTGGAAGCCAAAAAGTCCATCAAACAGGAAATTAATTCTGAAGTTCATTGTAGAATCCAGGAAGGGTGATTCTCAAAAGCAGTCATATAATATAATTTTACTTGATGGCCATAGCCTGATGAGAACCTAGGCAGGCAAAGAAACAAATGTAGTGTTATAGGATATATGCTATGTTTTTGCTACATATATGTTAATAATCAAAAACCCACATATTTTCTACCTTTAGGTGCTAATTAAGGTATAATGCTCACTGATTGACCCAACAGAGGCTCTTCTGATGCTTAAAAAAATTGGTACTTGTTATTACTCAGGGTTCTCTAGTGAAGCAGAACAAATAAGGTCTATCAAGAAATATACAATATATAACAGGATATTTATTATGGGAATTAGCCCAAGTGGTTATAGAAGCTGAGAAGTCACACCATCTGCCATTTACAAGCTAGAGAGCTGGGAAGTTGAGAGGTATAATTCAGACCTAGTACGAAGCCCCAACAACCAGGAGCTCCCATGTACAAGGTCAGGAAAGATAGATGTCAAATCCCAAAAGAGAAAGAATTCACCTTTCCTTTTCCTTCTTTCTCATTTGGGCCTCCAACAAATTGGATAATGCCATGTACATTGATGAGGTTGAATATATTTTACTCAGTTTATTACTGAATCAAATGTAAATCTTTTCTGGAAACACCCTTGCAGATACAAATGAAATAATGTTTTATTAGATACTCGGGCATCTCTTAGGCCAATCAAGTTGACACATAAAATTAACCATTGCAGTACTCCTAGGTGAGTATGCATTGGGTACTCTTTGGGTGCTGATTCTTTTTTTACTTTATTTTATTTATTTTAATTTTTTTATTAATATATTACATGTATACATATCTTCCCATTGCCCCTCCCTCTCAGTTATACTCTACCCCCCCAATATCTTGTGTTCATTTGTTATGCTTATATGCATGCATACAAGTCCTTTGGTTGATCTCTTATCTACCCCACCTCTCCCTAACCTTCCCCCTGTAATTTGATAGTCTCTTTGATACTTTACTGCCTCTGTATCTATCTTTTTGTTCATCAGTTTATAATGTTCTTTATTATCCATAAATGAATGAGATCATGTGGTATTTTTCTTTCACTGACTGACTTATTTCACTTAGCATAATGCTCTACAGTTCCATCCAGGTTGCTGCAAATGGTAAGAATTCCTTCTTTTTGATGGCAGATAATATTCCATTGTGTAGATGTACCACAGTTTTCTGATCCACTCATCTGCTGACAGGCACCTAGGCTGTTTCCAAATTGTAGCTATTGTAAATTGTGCTGCTATCAACATAGGGGTGCATAAATCCTTTCTGATTGGTGTTTCTAGTTTCTTAGGATATATTCCTAAGAGTGGGAATGCTGGATCAAATGGGAGTTCCATTTTTAGTTTTTTTGAGGAAACTCCATATGTTCTCCACAGTGTCTGCACCAGTCTGCATTCCCACCAGCAGTGCACAAGGGTTGATTTTTCTCCACATCTATGCCAACACTTGTCATTTGTTGATTTGTTGATGATTGCCATTCAGACACGTGTGAGATGGTATCGCATTGTCATTTTGATTTGCATCTCTCGGATAATTAGTGACTTTGAACATGTTTCATGTGTTTCTTGGCCTTCCTTCTGTTGTTTTTCGAACTGATAATGCCATGTACATTGGTGAGGTTGAATATATTTTACTCAGTTTATTACTGAATCATATGTTAATCTCTTCTGAAAACACCCTTGCAGATGCAAATGAAATAACGTTTTACTAGATATCTGGGCACCTCTTAGGCCAATCAAGTTGACACATAAAATTGACCATTTCAGTACTCCTAGGTGAGTATGCATTTGGTACTCTTTGGATGCTGATTCTTTATTTCTTTTTTTTTAAATATGTTTTTGTTGATTTTTAGAGAGAAGAAGAAGGAAAAGGAAGATAGAAACATAATAAGAAAGCAACACCATCTATTGGCTGCCTCCTGCATGCCCTCCATTGGGGATAAAGACTGCAATCTGGGCATGTGCTCTAGCCAGAATCCAACCATGACTTCCTGATTTATAGGTCCACACATAACCACTGAGCCACACCAGCTGGGCTGGGTGCTGATTCTTTAGAAGCTTAGCATTTTCTTCAGAGTTTTACCAACAAGCCTATCTACAACCCTAAAATACATAGGATGGAATTTATCCTGTGTTTCAAATTTATTTTTATCTGTGAGACATATCTTCTTTTATTTTCATGCTCTTTGAAAACATAATATTTTTAATAAATGGGCTAATTAAAATAGGAAAATAATAACCACTGTCTTCCAATAGTTTCGGGTTTGGTGCGCAAAAATCTCTAAGATAAGAAAGTTTCAAATTCCTCAATACCTGCTTGGACTGGAGTAAAAGGGAATTATATAGAGCAGTGGTTCTCAACCTGTGGGTCACGACCCCTTTGGGGGTCGAATGACACTTTCACAGGGGTCACCTAAGACCATTGGAAAACACAGGTATTTATATTATAATTTATAACAATAGCAAAATTACAGTTATGAAGTATGGTTGGGGGTCACCACAACATGAGGAACTGTATTAAAGGGTCACGGCTTTAGAAAGGTTGAGAACCACTGATATAGAGTTTAATATGTTTTTCAATACATAAACATACACATGAATGAATAAATGAATGAATGAATGAGTGGTTACTAAATTATGACTGTCAAGTATTTTTATAGTGTATTATAGTTTAAAAATCATACCTATTGTATTATTTGAGCTTACAACTGCTCTAAGTTATACACATAATTATTCCTGTATTTAGAGGAGAAATAGATGCTCAAAATAGTCTTAAAATGCCCAGGATCACATTTATAGAAAATACCAAGTGCATGTAGTTTTGATACTAGGGGAAGTGTTCATTTTGCCAAACACGACTCATCTCATATAATGGAGTAAGCACTAGAGAAAGAAGAAATAGTACAAGAGCCTAAGGGAGTTGAATTGATAAAAATCTATAAAAATCTATTCAGAGAATGGAGACTCATGACTCAGGAATGAAGATAACAGCTCTATAACTTGCTAAGTAATGCACATGGGACTTGCTGCATCAAGGTTAACACTAGGGCAAATTCATGCTGTGTGAAATAAGGATGAAAGAACATTTGGAAATCAAGAGAAAGTCACACAGATAGATAGTTTAGAGAAGTGAGGTAAGGAGGAGAGTAACAGAATAAATAGCTCTACTGGAGTTCTAAAATCAATAAGTATGTTCTGTTTTAGAAAATATATATTTCTGGGAAAAACAATTACTAATGTAATAAAATTCCCTGAGTTTCATTGATTCCAAGAATACAACAGTGTTCTTAGAAAGTAGTGCTGGTTGGTTGTGGACTCCCTACTGAAAGCTGTAGATCTGTGATCCATTGAGAGATGTGTGCATTGAGTATAGGATGTAACAGACAGCCTTCCCTTACACAGCCTAATCTGTTGGATGCTAGTTATTGCTACTAACTTATAAGGAGATAAATGATATTTTTGGAAGAGGATTCTCCTGATTCTTAGAGAACTTATCAAAGTGGTTTTAAACAGAAAAATGAAGTACTGAAAGGGAATATTTTCAAGTGAATTCAAATATTACAAGTGGTACCGAAAAAGGGAGTCTGAGTCATAATATCAAAAGCCTGAACCCTTAAATATGAAATTAGCTTACTTCAAAAGAACCAAGAAGAATGTATTTGCTTTTTGCCTAAAAATGATATGACTTCAATACTGTCTAGTAGTAATCATTTTTTATTTAGGATAAGCTAAGGAATAAAATCCATGATCTCAGAAGTCTATTATATACCAATTTTCAGCATATGGGTAATAAATGGGAGGTGATTGTATAAGGTGGTAATGTTTAATGTCACTGAGGTTCTAAGGAGTTGTTGGAAAGTATCACAAAGAAAAGAAGCAATTGGAACTGGTGAAAATAGACACACAAATCATGAGAGCAGGAACCAACATCAGGGAGACATATTCTAATACATGCTGGATCCCTGAATGCACTGGGGCTATAACTGATAATAGAGATGTGCATATACTCTCCTAATGCCAGTATACTTTTTAAATATCCACTCATCTTCATGGTGTAAGGAGCCTCTCATATAAAACAACATCAACAAAACAAAAATGAAACAATCCTATCTAATAAAAGAGCAATACGCAAATTGACCGTACCTCTGCTACACCCACCAGCCATGCCCACCAATCAATCAGAGTGAGAATGCAAATTAGTCCAATCAAGATGGCTATGACCACAGAGGGAGCAGGAGGGAGGCTTGAATTGCCCCTAGCAATGGAGGAAGCCAAGCGCCCAGGCCTCTGCTTAAGGCAACAAAGTTTCAATGGCTGTGTGAGCAGAAGGCTTGGCTCTGCTCCAGGATACAAAGTTTCAATCATAGAAGATAAATAAATCCCAGATACCAGGGACTCTGCTTGGGTCACCAGGGATGTGGCCAGCCTGAAAACCACCACAGGCCCCTTGCCCAGGCCACCCCACACCCCAAGGGAACACCCACCCTGATCCAGGATACCCTTCGGGGCAAACCAGCTGGCCTCCACCTGTGCACCATGCCTCTATCCTTTCTAATAAAAGAGTAATATGCAGATTGACCATCACTCCAACACACAAGATGACTGCCCCATGTGGTCAAAAGATTCCACCCCCATGTGGACACAAGATAGCCACCACAAGATGGCCAGCAGGGAAGGGCAGTTGGCAGGGACCAGGCCTTCAAGGGATGGCAGTTGGGGGTGATCAATCCTGCAGGAAAGGGCAGTTGAGGGAGATCCCAGGCCCACAGTGGAGGGCAAGTAGGGGCAAATAGGCTGGCAGGGGAGCAGTTAGCTATCAATCAGGTTGGCAAGGAAGTGGTTAGGAGATTATTAGGCTGGCAGGCAGAAGCAGTTAGGGTCAATCAGGAAGGCAGGCAGGTGAGCAGTTGGGAGCCAGTGAGCAGGTTGGGCTGAAGGACACCCTCCTCCAACCCCTCATGCATGAATTTTGTGCACCAGGCCTCTAGTATAAAATAGGCCTTGACTTTTTCCATACTAAGAGTATAGATCCAAGTTAGATAGTTATGAGTGATGAATTGAGGAAGCAGGAGGCATCAGAGGTTAAATTGTAATGAAGTGAGAGAGGGAGTGGAACCTTTGGCCCTTGAAAAAGGATTCTTTTAAAGGACAGACAGATTCTGAACCTCAAAGAAGAGCAGTGGTTTTGGCTATAATTGGGAGCTGGAAGAAAAGTGCGACTGTAGCTCTGATTTTCCATTTCCCTCAAGCCAAGAAACTTTGTGAATATTCTGATGGAATTTACCAGCTGGAAGATAAATGAAGGTCTCCAAAGAGCTGCTATACACTGGCCAGGTATCTTTTTAGCAGATAATTTCTGGCTTGTTAAAACTGGTTATACATTTATAAATTTATGAGACACAGCTATAATGAAGAGTAGAAATGCTCATATAACCTTTGTAGCTATCTAGCTAGTAAGGGATAAAAATATGAACCACAAACTAAATAGCTTCCCTGTAAAGTTTGTAACAGTCATTGCTAGTGCTGGTCACTCCCAATAAACTGTAGAGTGGAAGCAACTTTAGGAAGGTGATTCTGATAGGGTTAGGGCATCCAAATTTGATTTAGCACTGAGTGTGGCTCCAGCTTGGTGCTGGGTAAGATTTGTTCTCTGTAAGTCTGATTGAGAATAGGGCCTTTTGGAAGAGAGCAGTAAATATAACCTGATACAAGATAGACTAAGGTCCTACAACCAGGTTTGTGGGATTAATGAGCTAATGAAATCCAAGTCTCTATGACTCAGTGTTAAAATAACTTCAAAGTAGGACCATTTTTGAAAAGGTAAAAGGGGAGAAGTGCTGAAATAAATCATTATCATGTCTGAGTCAAATACAAATGCTGCTTCTTTATAAATCTTACATTTGAAGGTGACAGACGAACAGATGGAGGAAAAGGATGATATGTTCCTGACACAAATTAGGGAACTGGCACAGAGGCAAAATGAGGGGCTTTCTGGACATCTGCTGACAGCCTCAGTTGACTAGAATTAGAGTAAAACAAGTTCTTGACTTGTGTTACTGATTACTTCATGTCCCAAAAGACAAGAACAGAAACTGCTATTCTAACTTTGACCTTCTCCTCAAAATAATTGGTGCAATAGAAAGGAAAGAGGGAGCCATTCTGGAAGTTGGTGTAGTCATGAAGAAAAGACTAGGTTTAACGTGACCTTTAGTCTATTGTGAAAGCCAGTTTCCTAAAGGTAAGGGGAAGGATAGGCTCCTTACAGCAAACAGAGCTTCCCAATGGGAGAGAGTTGAGAAAGTAGGAGCTTTATATTAAAACCACGCACATTATCTCAGAGGAGTAAGATTCAGGACTCGGCTCAGTGTGGCTAAGCTGGACTCTCTGCTCAAGGCCAAAATTACTGTGCTGTCTTGGCTGGGTCTTATCTTGATGTTCTGAGGAAAATTCCAATTCTAAGTTCATCCGGGTTGTTGACCAAATTTATTTCCTTGAGGTTAGAGTACAAAAGCCCCTATCTCCTTGCTGGCTATCAGAAAGGGGCTAGTTTTTGCTCCTAGGGGCTCCCTGGGTTACTTCTCATTCTTTTCATGTGGCTCCTTTAGTAACAGCAGAAATGTCCATCTCACAGTTTGAATCTCTCTGACTTCTCTTTCTGCGGCATCTTTCAGGTTCCATATGAATACAATTTTCTGCGTTTAAGGGCTCATGTGATTATATTGGCTAAACATGGACTATCATGGGTAATTGCCCTTTCTTAAGGTCTGTAACTAATTATGTCTATAAAGTCTCCTTTTTCTGTGAAAAAGGAAGGGATTGAAAATTTGGGGATAATTTTGTACATTACATTAGAATGTAATGTACAATCTTAATAAGATTTGAACTGTACTAAGGGTCAAAATAAGACATGTAAAGTACTGTTTAAATGTCCCTTGAGGTCAAATTTATAATGAATATCTATCTATATATCTATAATTTTAATAATAGTGTCAGGAAGACTAATACCCAAATGAGATGAGATATCAAAAATGTTAAAAAAAATACTAAAAGGACCATTACATGTATATTTTCATTAAAAATATATTTGCATATTATGCTTATGATTTATCTGGGAATTCTACTGTGAAGCCTCAATTAAATATACTTGCTCTATCAGGCGCATATATATATATATATGTGTATATATATATATATATATATATATATTTCTATATATATTACCTTGAGATACGAGCTTAATTCATTCCATAACCTTGCTTGTATATCAAGTTGCTCGTATCTCAAAGCAAATTTCCCCATTGAAATAAATTGAAATGCCGTTAATCCATTCCAGCCCCCAAAATGCCACCCCAGTTGTTCTTGTTACGTGTTTTTGAACAAGAAAAATGTATTTATAAATGACACATATTGTATAAAAACATCATAAAAGAGAATGTAAAGGAATAAACTGGTTTTATAAAGTGTATTTACCTACTCGTTACACTCTTAATGCTACACTTTATCCCTAAACTGAATGTAACTTAACTAATCTTCACTGAACTTAATAGCTACTGGTCTTTGCAATTTTGGTCGATTTAGAAAAAAACGTGTCCAATGAGGTTTGCCTCTTCCTCCCTTTCAGAATGTTTCTGAAATGGGTGAGGCAAGTTTCATTGAACAGTTCTGATGCACAACCAGTAGCAACTTTTTCAGGGTGTTTCTTTTCTAAGAAGTGTGACACTCTCTCCCACATTCCTAAGATCTCCTTTATCTCACTTGTAGAGATCTCCTCTACCTCTGGGTCCTTCTCAAAACTAATTTCTTGGAGAACCTCCGCATGTTGCTGAAACTGCAACTCTTGTAACTCCTCCGTGGAAAGTTCCAGAGAGTGCTCCTCGACGAGCTCATTCACGTCTCTCTCATCCACCTCCAGGCCCATGGATTTTCCCAGAGACACTATCTCCTCCACCACTGGCACCTGGGGTTCAAATCCTTGGAAGGTCCTTTTGGCTACGGCCTCAGGGCACAGCTTCTTCCATGCAAAGGTCAAAGTCCTCGTTGTAACACCCAGCCAGGCCTGATCAATAATTCTGAGGCATATCACAATGTTAAAGTGGTTCTTCCCAGAACTCTCGAAGGGTGAAATTTGTGTTCTCCATCACCTCAAAGCAGCTCCAGAACAGGTGCTTGATGGACAGCTTTTTAAAATTAGAAATCACCTCCTGATCCATGGGCTACAGGATAGGAGTGGTGTTGGGAGGTAGGTAGACAACCTTTATAAACTTGAACTCTTTGAGGAGTTCATCTTCGAGGTTCGGTGGGTGAGTAGGAGCATTGTCAAGTACGAGGAGGGCTTGCCTGGTTAGGTTGTTTTCCTGTAGATATTTCTTAACAGAAGGGCCGAAAAACAGGTTTACCCACTCCACAAAGAACTGTCTGGTGACCCATGCCTTCGGGTTTGCCCTCCACATAACTTGCAGTTTATCTTTTAAAATCTTATGTGACTTCAATACTCTGGGTTTTTTTTCTGAATGGTATTCAAGCAGAAGCTTGATCTTGCAGTCGCCACTCGCATTAACGCACAGTGCGAGAGTTAGCTTATCCTCCATGGGTTTGTAGCCTGGCATCGCCTTCTCATCTGCCATTTTATAAGTCCTATTCGGCATCTTCTTCCAGAAAAGCCCTGTCTCATCATAGTTGAAGACTTGCTGGGGGATATATCCTTTGGCTTCTAACAGTTTGGAAAAAATTTTGAGTTAATCCTCAGCTGCCTTCACATCCAAACTTGCTGCCTCACCGTGCCTGATGATGGAGTGAATGTTGGACCTTTTCCTGAAGTTATCAAACCAGCCTCTACTGGCTTTAAATGAGTCTTTTGATGCTTTGTCCGTAGAAGTGCATGGGGTCTGCTCCAGCAAATCACCGTAAATCACTCACGCCTTCTCGCATATGATTCCCTGTGTTAATGTATCTCCTTTAAGCTGCTTCTCCATTACCCATACCATCAGTAGATTCTTCATCTTTTCATGGAGAGAGCTATGGAGCTTGGAAATTATTGTAAGGCCCTTAGCTGGCGTTATACCCTTTATTGACTCCTTCTGTTTAAGCACAGTGCATATCGTTGAAGTACTATCCCCCTACTGCCTTGCCAAGTCAGCCACTCGCACACCTTGCTCATATTTTTCTATGATTTCATACTTTAATTCAATAGACATCCTCTTCTGAGCACTGACCTTTCCACTCGCTTTCTTCGGACCCATGGTTATAAAAAGAAATGTGATAAAGTATGTAAATGCACAAAAGATGCTTCGACAATGAGGTAAACAAGCACACTGACTGAGGCGTGGGAAACTATGAGACACTTGAGTCGTGGTAAACGGGTGGGTCGTGTGCAGCTGGCCAATCCACGCGATTACTCGTATCTCAAATGTTGCTCGTATTTCAAAGCAAAAAATCGCTAGCTTTATGATTCGTATCTCAAAAATCTCGTATGTTAGGGCACTCGTATCTCGAGGTACCACTGTATAAAAAAAAATTATATTCTAAACTTTATGATGACAAGGCTTCGGGAATTTTTAGTGGAAGACTTTTGTTTTTGTTTCTATCAAGATTCTAGACTAGACAAGTTATATTTGTCAGAAATTTTTAGTTACACACACACACACACACACTAGGGGCCCCGTGCACAAAATTCATGCACTGTGTGAAGGTCCCTCAGACAGTCTGTCCCCTCTCACATACTGGGAGCCCTCAGGGATGTCCTACTGATGACTGAGGCTAGGGTCTAGCCTCCCTCTGTGGGAGGTGACCAGGCTGAGCAGCCTTATCACTCCACTGCTGCAGTCACTGCCAGCCACTGCAGCCACCAAGGTCTTTTCATAAACAAGGTCTCCAGTCTCTTCACCATGAAAAAATGACAACTTTCTTTAGGCATTTTCAAGATGTGTCTTTCATAGACTATGACATTTCTTTCTTTCTTTTTTTTTTTAATTCTCACCTGAGATTATGTTTCCATTAATTTTTAGATTGTGGAAGAGAGAGGGAAAGACAGAGAGAAACATCTATTTGAGAAGGACACTTTGGTTGTCTCCTGCATGATCCTTGACCTGGGCTCCAGCCAGGGAGGAGCCTGCAACTTAGATATATGTCCTTGATCAGAATCAAACTTGGACCCTGCAGTTGGCAGACCAAGGCTCTATCCACTAAGCCAAACCAGCTAGGGCAGGTTATGACATTTCTTAGCTCTCTAGCAGTGGACCTTCATTTTATTCTTCAGGAGTGAGGTGGAAAAACCCTAGATCATCTTTTTGGATTCTTATACCCAAGTTACTAAGAATATTACCAGTGGTATATAGGGAGCTTAGCCAATGAGTGGTCAAAAAAGGTGTTTAATCTGTAGTTCACACCGATCTCTGATCGCCTCCAATTGCCGGCTCCATCCCTGCCAAGGCCTAAAGTCTCTGGCCGAAACTTGGGGCCTGGGTAGTGTTCCCCTCAGTTCCCTCCAATTGCTGCCTCTGCCTCTGCCCAGGCCAGAAGCCTCAGGGCCTGGGCAGGGGCCCTGCAGCTCACTCCGATTGCTGTTTCTGCCCCTGCCCAGGCCCCAAGCCTTTGGTGAAGGCTTGGGGCCTGGGTAGGGGACCCCTTGGCTCCCATTGCAGGCTCAGCTCTACCCAGGAATCCCCTGGCTCAAGCCCTTCCCAGGTTGCTCAGGGCCCATACACAGCCTACCTAGGAATGACCTGGATGCCGAGAAAGTTCTCAGAACCCAAGCTGCTGGGCACTTATGTATGCAAATTAACCACCATCGTTGTTGAGTTAATTTGCATAGTCACTCTGATTGGCTGTGGGTGTAGTGGAGGTACGATCAATTTACATGTTTGTCTATTATTAGGTAAGATATATAAATAACTTACACATAACTCATTTACTTGATTTGAAAGCCTTCTTTTGGTACACACAATGTTTTACACAGTTGATATCAACTTTGTCCCCTCTTATTTCAGTGAGTTGTGCCTGGGTTTCTATGCTCCGGACTCCGTTGCCTTTGTGCATGTTTTTTAAGGACCAAGGTAGGCACTTTCATATAAAATCTTATTTATAACTCCTCTGGCAATTATTTCCTGGATTCTTAGCTTTGTATAATTATACCCACAATGAAACCAGCATTCTAAATTACAAGATAAAATCCTCTAACCCCAATATCACATGATCTTCTAATTCTACTAGTTAACAGAAAAAGTCCAAGGCCTGCCACAATAGCATCTAATAAACAATATAATACTGTGTCTGTGCACAGGAAATATTTATTTCTCTTTCCTTTTCCTTTGAAAAAAATTTTAAAGTAAAACATCAATTTATTGACTGTGCACAGTTATTCACAAGGCACATTTCACTTTATCTTCTGAGAGGATGACCATTTATTCTTTCATAAAAAAGTTCAACTCTTAGGGCAGCAGCAGGTATGTAGAGCCTTCTTCCTATATATGGCACTACCCAGTGAATGTGTTTCTGTATTAATACAAAAGAGAAAAAGAAATAAAGCAAATGATTTTGGCGACCATCCATCATCCCATCCCTGCCAATATGCTCCTTTTATTGTATAAAATGACAAAGGTAAACAGTTCTCACATTAGTAGTTCCATCAATCAGAAGAGTATTGTTAACATTTATTTGATACCACTAAGTGCAGAACCTCCTTAAGGCTGTGTGACAGTTGACAAAAGGAGTCCAAGGCTGTGGGAACTTCCTTAGGAAGATGCTTTTTTGACAGCAAGGGTGGAAAACCACAAGGGCTTTCATCAGCCTGTTCAAGTTTCCAGAGCTGTTTTTCAAGTTTTGAGATGTTTACTTGATTATCAGAAATTTGCCATTCAAATGAAAAATGGGAATATCAAATACCTCTCATACCAAGCAGAGTTTTCTAGAAGTATGATGTCTACCTCCTACAAAATGGGAATATTTTTAACAGCTATAATTTCTTGGAGCTTAAAGGGCTATCCTCCCCTTGCTTGCCAGGTTCCAGCACAGGGGCTATGGGGACAGATATTTTGTAACATTTTTAAGAACCCAAGCTAGCTTATGCAGGGAAGTGGAGTTTAGTGATAGAATGCAACACAAGACTGGTGATTCTCATTATCTAAATATATAAAGAGGTAATATGCAAATTGTCCATTACAGCATCACAATAATGACCGTTCAACAGGCTGTGCATGCATGGAGCACCTCCAAATCCTCCCCCACCCCCTTCCTGCTCCTACAATCAGTGGCGATGGCTCCCTCCAGCCTTTTAAAGTGGCCCAGCTCTCTCCCTGCTCCCATGGTGGCAGCGGCTCGCTACTGCCTCCCACAGAAGTGGTGCAGATCCAGCCTGCCTCCTGCAGAAGTGGTAAGCTCCCATGGAAGCAGCACAGCTCCCTCCCGCTGGTCCTGAGGAAGTGGTGGGCAGCCTGTTGAGTGCGATATTATATCTATAATTTACTAAGCTGACCCATCCAAACTCAGCAGATTGCAATGAATCATATTTACCAAATGGATGAAATGAGAACAGTGGTCCCATTTGAGCAAATGATGGTCATTCTTTGCCCAACATGGTTAAGACTGACTTGGGAAAGTATTATACCACATGTTACCACATACATGAGAGGCAAAATAGCACATTGATCAGTAGGGTCCTTTGGATTTGTAATACAACAGTCTCAAAATCTTTTTAGTAAACTAGATGTAACTACCCCAATGGACTCCCCTACACATGGCATAGAGCCAGTGGAGGGTTAGTGAGGAGCACAAAGAAGAAAATATGATTATTATCATCCTCATATGTTGCAGACTAGAGGCAGCATGATGGTAAGAAAATGGGTGCATGAGATCTGACACATGAATCTGAATAGTGATCCAATACATGAGCTCACACCAAAGGTCAACAGTTCATTGTTGGTAGCTCAGGTCTCTTAACTCACCCTGTGTCTGCTGTCTTTTAAGATCCTACACAATTAGCTCGTCAATGCTATTCTAGAAGCCAAATTTTATGTAATCCTGTGAAAGAAATGGTGCATTGGACTATAGGGTGCAATTGTCTTTCCAAGTAATTCTTCAGGAAATAAAGCCTAGACTAGGGCTCTGAGGTGATCTCATGGGCATATGTCCTGGAGTTTCTCGGGGCCTCTGTTTGCCCCTAGGCATGGGATAGAATTGAAAAGTTACTGGAGGGGAGAAATAGGGAGCAGGGACCCCACAGGATCTGAACTGAGACTGAGACTTGTCCTTTTGGATAACACTGCTGCCTCTGTAGGCCCCAGGCATAGGAGGGGGCTTTGACAATTTTGAAGAAAGTTGTTCCTTCAGTGTCAATAGCTCCTTGAAGAGCAGAGTCTGGGCCAGGGGCTCCACTTATCTGAACCTAAGGGAATTACTGGCCTCCCTTATGAAATTCAATAGGATAGGAACAAACACTAAGTAGATTTTTGAAGAATAGATGGATTAGAACGTAATAGTTACACACACACACACACACACACACACACACAAGATTAAGTTAATCATGACAAGATTTTAACTTGAGAGTCCTAGTTTCTTAACTGTACAGTATCTATACTAATAAAAACCTAGGTGGCCCTTGTGCCCTCACTCCCTCACATGATGCCTTTACATCATCATAAGATGGCTTCCCCACATTGTCACAAGATGGCCACCACAAAATGGCCAGCAGGGGAGGGTAGTTGGGGGCAACCAGGCTGGCAGGGTAGGGAAGTCGGGGGCAATCAGACCTGCAGGGGAGGGCAGTTGTGGGTGACCAGGTCAGTAGGAGAAGTCAGTTGGGGGTAATCAGGCCAGCAGGGAAGGGCAGTTGAGGGATTCCCGGGATTGGGCCTAAACCAGCAGTTGGACATTTCTTGAGGTGTCCCAGATTGGAGAGGTTGCAGGCTGGGCTGAGGGACACCTCCCCCCATCCCATGCACAAATTTCATGCATTGGGCCTCTGGTATATCATAATACCTTTATCATAAATTTTTTTGAACATTGCTGTAATAAGTTGTATAAGTTATATAAAGTGCTTGGCAGAATATCTGGCACAAAGATATATTTAATACATATTTGGTGTACAGCAGGTGAATAAATCCATCAATAAAAGTAATATTTTTAGGGTGTTTTTTTTGTTGTTGTTTGTATAGCTTTAATCATTAGTTAATTCATGATTTCTAACTCTAGCATGACTTAAAAATTCATTTCAGAAATGGTATGTGTTGCCTTGATTTACCCTGGCTGGTAGGCAGGAGTACATGTAGATTTTGTCTCCTGCATTTTTATTTTACAAAGAATGAAAATTCTGAGATTCCAGGTACCAGTATTTACTTTAGTGTCTACAAACAATAGGCACTTAGTTTTTGTAGAACTCAGTTGTTTCTATGGAAATAAAACTAATCCTATATCATAAAAGCCTAATATGCAAATAGTCCTATAGCATAAAAGCCTAATATGCAAATAGACCAAATGGTGGAATGACTAATGGAATAACCAGGTGCTATGATGCTCACTGACCACCAGGGGTCAGATACTCAATGCAGTAGCTGCCCCCAGCCCACAGGCCCAGGCCAGCCAAAGCAAGTGCCAGTGGGGCCCTCCATCACCCCACAGATTGGCCCTTATTGCTGACCAAGCCTCGTGACCCTACCCATGCATGAATTTCATGTACCAAGCCTCCAGTTGACCATATCGGTGGTACTCTGGCCTTAGAGCTTGCCAGGAATTATAAAAGTTCCTGTTTTGTTTTTTAAAATTTTTATTTAACCTAAGTGTGTAGAAACCTTCTGAAAAGAAATCTGGATTTAGATTTTGTTTTAGAAACTTCTAACTAGAAGAGTTAAGAAGTGATTTTAGAGGGGTTGATTTCCTTGTGGTCATTTCTATTTTCTTACCTTCCTAAAAATAACACTCTCAAAAGCCAAAAGATTATAGGAAGCAGTTAAATATTTTGAAGCAAGTAGAAAAGTGCTGGTTTTTCTTTTCTTTTTATTTATTTATTTATTTATTTATTTATTTATTTATTTATTTAATATATTTTATTGATTTTTCACAGAGAGGAAGGGAGAGGGATAGAGAGTAAGAAACATGGATGAGAGAGACATCGATTAGCCGCCTCCTGCACACCCCCTACTACAGATGTGCCCGCAACCAGGATACATGCCTTTGACTGGAATCGAACCTGGGACCCTTCAGTCCGCAGGCCAATGCTCTATCCACCGAGCCCAACTTGTTTCGGTTTTTCTTTTATTTTAAAGTTGTACATATTGTATAGTAAGCACAAAAATGTTGAATATTTAATTCATCCATAGGACTCTCTAATTCATATTAATAAAAAATATGCTGAGACATTCATATTGTAACTTTCCTTAGAAAATCTTTAAGGGCTAAAATTATTCTTTTATGCATATATAAAACCCTCACTCTGTGGCCTGTTTTCTCTTTAAATAATAATGACTACTTGAGAAAAATGCATAATTCCTTCATAGCTAGAAGCTAGTAATATTTCTGTAGAGGTATGGCATATTCTGGAAGATAATAAAAGACAGTTGAGGTTACAATAATAAAAATGTATACTCTTCAAATTTTTTCTTTCTTTGATATTTAAAATGTCATCCCATCTAATAAAAGAGTAATATACAAATTGACCATACCTCTGCCGCATCCACCAGCCATGCCCACCAGCCAATCAGAGTGAGTATGCAAATTAACCCAACCAAGATGGCTATGGCTACAGAGTGAGCAGGAGTGAGGCTTGGGTTGCCCCTGGTGATGGAGGAAGCCAAGCTTTCTGCAAACCCTGGCTGGCCCAGGCCTCCGCTTAAGGCAACAAAGTTTCAATGGCTGTGCTAGCAGAAGGCTTGGCTCCTCTCCAGGCTACAAAGTTTCAATTGTAGAAGATAAATAAATCCCAGATACCAGAGACTCTGCTTGGGTAGCTGGAGGGCGTGACCGGCCTGCAAACCACCACAGGCCCTTCTCCCAGACCACCCCACACCCCAAGGGAATACCTACCCTGATCCAGGACACCCACTCTTCAGGGCAAACTAGCTGGCCCCTATCTGTGCACCAGACCTCTATCTTATCTAATGAAAGAGTAATAGGCAGATTGACCATCACTCCAACACACAAGATGACCACTTCCGTGTGGTCAAAAGATCCTGCCCCCATGTAGACACAAGATGGCCACCAGAAGATGGCCTGCAAGGAAGGGCATTTTGGGGGAGAACCCCGGCCTGCAGGATAGGGCAGTTAGGAATGACCAGGCCTGCAGGGGAGGGCAGTTAGGGGTGACCAGGCACACAGGGGAGGGCAGTTAGGGGCAAACATTCTGGCAGGGGAGCAGTTAGGTATCAATCAGGCTGGCAGGGGAGTGGTTAGGGGGTGATCAGGCAGGCAGAAGCGGTTAGGGCCAATCAGGAAGGCAGTCAGCTGAGCAGTTGGGAGCCAGCAATCCTGAATTGTGAAAGGGATGTCCAACTGCCCTCAAGAGGTCCCAGATTGGAGAGGGAGCAGGCTTGGCTGAAGGACACCTCCCCACTCCACAAATTTCATGCACCATGCCTCTAGTTAGCATATAAAACCTAATCTACCAGTATCTTAAAATCTCTACTCATGTTTCTCACCTTACTTATGCCTGCATTAGAATGACAGCTACCAGTTTGATCTTCTGGCATAAATCTAGGAGCTTGATCATTCCCACAATAGTCCCAGTTACCCATGAAATGGTGTCAACTTTATTTTATTTTTATTTTTTTAATTTTTTTTAAAGTTTCTTATATATATTTTATTGATTTTTTACAGAGAGGAAGGGAGAGGGATAGAAAGTCAGAAATATCAATGAGAGAGAGAGACATCAATCAGCTGCCTCTTGCATGCCCCCTACTGGGGATGTGCATGCAACCAAGGTACATGCCCTTAACTGGAACTGAACCTGGGATCTTTCAGTCTGCAGGCCAACGCTCTATCCACTGAGCCAAACCGGTTTCGGCTCAACTTTAATAGTAAGTACAAAACTGCCCTCACCAGATGATGTCATGATTTTTTTTAATGTATCACAAAGTTTCAACCTGAACATTGACATTATGCTGATTGGCATAGTATGATTGATATTAGAAAATTTACTTTCTTCCCTTCTCTAAAGATAAAAGGAAAATATGGATATGAGTTGCACCATAAAGAATACATAGCTGGACAACAGCTATAGTTTCCTTGATTGCTAAGGACTAATAGGCAATTTCCCACCTGGTAACTTAAAACCATCATTTGAACCATAAAACTTAAAAAAAAAATTCCCTTATTCTTTCCTAACTTGGAAATCATGAAACAGTAGCAAGGTCCTCCATCCTTTTGATTGTTATAATGATCTTCACTTTTAGATTTCATTAATCTGGAATGAAGAGCACTTTTTGGCAAATTGGATTTTTTTCTATTGAGTCTCACCATCAGCCCTGTGATAAATAGCAGTTTTACATGCAGTGAATCATCTGTAAAGATGAAATATGCTTATTGCAGTTGAATTCAGATAACTGAAAGCCTCCACATTCAAAATGTTTTCAACTGCCAAATGCTCCACACTATATGCTTTTTTATTTTTGAAATCATAACTGCTTATAATATCACTAATTAACTTTTAGTTAACGTGCTCATTTGAGCTGTTTTTGTGTATGTGTCTGTGTGTGTGCAATATGCATTGTTAATAAAGAATGCAAAGCAATGATATCACTAAGTGATCTTCTTCTTTGAGTTCCATTGATACTAAATGCAGTAGGTGTAGGTGGAAGGGTCAAATAGAAAACTTCTGTGGATTCTATCAATTTAACCTGATGCATATTATCCAGATCTAGACATACTTGACATTAAAGACAATAGATACTTACTAAAAAGGTAATATATTCTAAGTGAATGACAAAAATATTAGTGTCTATTTAAAGTAGATTAGTAGATAACAAGGAAGTTCTAAGTAGGTATTGGAATCCCCAGGATCAGGATCATATTATTTTTAGGAACATTTCACCATTATTTTGAGCCACTCATCACTGAAGCAAGCAAGATTATAGACAAAATGCAGCTGTAGGGACCTAGGTATGTCTTACCATATATTGAGGTTTAATTTGGAAACATTTCAAGTTAATGTTAGTTTTATGCAACTGATATTGGCACATTAGGTGACTTCCTGACTTCATGACTCTTTAATTATACATGCATGTGTTTACTGGTCCTCTGAAGACCTCTCTGGCTCTACCATGCTCCAGTCCCTTTCTCAACAAAGAATATTTGAGGAACTTTAGAGGAGCAGCTCAGCATCTACCTAATTTTGCTATTAGTCATGTTCTAATCTTTGGTCCAGACCCAGTATCTGAGCTCTTGCCTGAAGTCAGTTTCTGTTATGGGGGTCCCTGTGGCACATTTTTTGCCAGAATCTCTTCCTTACTGAATTTTACATGCATCTGTACTATATTTTCTGGTTATGTTAGGTTTCCTACCTTTTGGTCCCTTCATTAGTTTGCTAGGGCTGCTATAGCAAAGCTCCACAGGCTAAAGCAACAGGAATTTGTTTTCTTGCATTCTGGAGGTTGGAAGTCTAAGATCAAAGTGTAAGCAGGGTTGATTTCTTCTGAGTCCTTGCTTCTTGGCTTGTAGATGGCTATTTTCTCCTTGTGTTTTCACTGGGTCTTTTCTCTGTACATGTCTGTGTTCTAATCTTCTCTTTTTATAAGGACACCAGGCATGTAGGGTCAGGCCCCCACCCTAATGGCCCCATTTTAATTTAATTACTTTTTAAAGACCCCATTTCCAAATATAGGCACATTGTGAAGTATTGGGGATTAATATTTCAACATATGAATTTGAGATGGGGGACAAAGCCTAAAAATGTCACCATTTTTCTTCCTATTAAAACAGCAATACCAATTATTATTTTTATAGCTAACATTCATTGAGGGCATATTATATGCCAGACACCATTGTAGCTGCTTCATATCTACTGTGCCCACACATCAGATCTCTACCCCAGTGACATGAGCCTTGGTACCTATTGCCAACATCTAAGATGTTAGCTGGTTGATACCTGACTGTGTAGAGTGTGTAGTGGGAATGAGTGTGTGCTTTAGAGCTGGGGAGCAGGGACTTTTATCCTAGCTCTGCCTTTTATTGGCTGTTTGACCTTGAGCAAGTTACTAACCTCATTGTACTTCAGTTTACTCATCTGTGCAAAGGGAGAAATAATTCTAGCTACAATATTGTAGTTAATGTAAGTAAGTTACTACAAGTAAAGCATTTTGAGTTTCACTAGGAATTGGCTTGGCCCTTAGAACAATGAGATCATTTACCCTGAGACAGTGCAGTGTTGGACAGTGCAGTTAACTCAGTCATTTCATTATCTTCATATATTGTAACTTCACATGGTACAGGTTATGTTTTTTGGATCTCACATATGGAATTATGCTGGGCTTTCACTGTGCTTGCTATATTTTAATTCTTGTTAACTATGTTATTGTTCCTGCTGATGGGATTCCTGCTTCTCTTTCTATACTTGCCTTTGTGACATCTGCCTCAATTGCCACCTAACCTACCATTGGAATACCATGCCAGCCTGACTGTTTCTGACTGAAGCTTGTAATATGGTTTAATTCCTCACCTAATTTGGTCATCTCTGTGTCTACTTTCTATACCTGCAATAAGGCAGGAGTCCTTGAAATTCATCGGCTGCAAAAATGTTTGGTATCTGTATATAAATCCAAATAACCAGTGGACTATGTTCACTGGATAAAATTAGTTTACTCTAGCTACTTAGCAATGTATGTTTTCAGAGGTTGCATGTCTATCATTGTCTCATTCAACAGTTAGCTGTCAATAAAACTCTTGTCATGTGCAAGAAATTTTGGGCATAGTATTGTTATCAGAGAATTGTACAGGTGGAACTTCTCTGTTGCTAGTGGAAGTGGGGTTCTTGGAAAACCACTAGAATAAGAATTTCCTGAGATCCCCAGGGAAGGATGCAATGTGGTTGAAAGCTTTATTTACATGGAATCATGTCCTTTGGTTTCCAAAGTCCCATTTCCTATAAACCAGTCCTGGAAAATGTGCAGCTGGGGAACCAGCAGAGCTAAAAGTGTCCAGAGTTTCTCTTCTGTGGTGGAACCGCGTCTGATGCAGCATCAGGCTAAAGTCAACTAGTCCATTGTGTGATGGTCCACATAGCCTATGACATGTGGACCACCGAGTGCGGAATGTAAGAGCCCCACAAGCCAGGAGTCAGGCTAGACCAGCAAGAGAGAAGAGAAGGAGGCTTCCTTGATTAGGAGCTTATGTATCTTTATTTCATGCCCTTGTAGTGGGCATGCCTATTCTGGCCATTGACTTGCTTCTGGGTGTGACCGACATCATTCCAACCTTCCTGGGCCTGTACCTATTCTTTCTTTGCCCAGGTCTTTCCCCCAGGATCTGCAGGGAACAGACCTGGAGAGTATTAAACTGTAGCTTCCTGGCAAATCTGTACAAATACCATGCCTATATTATTTGGCTTTCCCTTTGCTCCTTTCCTGTTAATTAACTAATAACTGGGTTAATTACAAGGTCTCAGTAGTAGTATATTTGGAAAGTGTGATCATAGATGAGTTAAGTCTATCACTTCTGGTGGCACATTGATGAGCCTGAATATCATCCTTACCATTTACTATCCTGATGATTTGGCCTTAGTTTCTTCATCTGTCAAATTGGGTTATATGAAACAGTGGGAAAGGTGTAGCAACATAATTTATTAGACAATCACATTTGCTGATTATCTTACCTTATTTGACTCTGTGGGAAACTCCTTATTTTAGATATTAATCTATTCATTTTAAAGAGATGTTATTATTAAACCAGAGTAGATCCTGATATTTTTTCTATACCTCCTACTATTTTTTTGTTGTTGTTGTGAAATATCTTTTGATGTTCAGATCTTATTTATTAGCTTCTTAGATAGGAAAAGTGTTACATGTATTTTTTTACTATGTTAAAGCCAGCTCTTAAGTCTGATAATTATATAGTATACATTTTAAAATAAATTAATTAATAAATTTTGTGAAAGTGATTTTATAATGAAACTTTATTACAATGGAACCTGTCATGTCAATTAAAAAACAAATGTATTTTTTCACTTTTCTAACTGAAAAGTCATATATGGAAAGGAATAGAAATCCTATGAATAATAAGGATGATAGCAAAAAAAAATTGACTGTGAATATCATTTTCAATAAAGCTTATTTGAACATTTTTGGAAAAAAGATTCAGAGCTTTTATAAAAAGGTCATTAATGTGTTGGCACATGTTATGGTAAATTTTATCTTATTTTTTAATAAGTCAGTAGAAACCCTTTAAGAAAATAACTACCGTAGGAATGTATGCCACTCATTGGGAAAGGCAATACTATAATTGGCATCAGATCCAGAGACTATTTGGGCTGAGAAAGCACTGGAATAACCATGCAATCAAAGCTCTCCAATAAAGAGTGAGGAGCTGAACTCTAACCGCATTGTGTACTTTGTTCAAAATCACATCACATCAGAGCTAGAATTAGATTCCCTGATCCCATGTACTTAAAATACATAGTATTAATGGATGTTGAGGAAAATGGCTCTTAACATTTGTGTATTTTGTACAGATTTATTCTAGTGTAAGAAAAATGTCAAGCTTGCCTCATTTAAGTGCACTTGCTATCAATATAATTAAGCTCATTTACTATTTGTGACTCTTTAGGTCAGTTCTACACTATAACTGCTTCATTGAAACGCCACCCTCATTTATGCCACACACAGTTACTGGGTTTCTCTGATTGTATCCATTGAATACATGAATAAATAATGTAATATGAACATAATATCACTTTGAATTCATTTAAAATATAACCTAATTAATTCCAAGGGAACCTGCCATGACACCTGGAATCTGGATCCTGTTTATCCTTCCTCTTGAGAAGATGATAGAAGGGGTAATTGTAGTAAACCACATTTCTTGTTTCTACTTTTCTTTCCCTCCCTCCCTCCCTCCCTCCCTCCCTCTCTTCCTTCCTTCCTTCCTTCCTTCCTTCCTTCCTTCCTTCCTTCCTTCCTTCCTTCCTTCCTTCTTCCTTCCCTCCCTCCCTTTCTTTCTTCCTTTTTTCCTTTTCTTTTTGTTGTTAATTCTTACCCAAGGATAATTTTCCATGGTTTTAGAGAGAGTGGAAGGGAAGAGGAGAGACAGAGAGAAACATTGATGTGAGAGAGATACAGCAATTATTTACCTCTTACACATGTTCTGACCAGGGCCAGGGATGGAGCCTGCAACCAAGGTACTTGTCCTTGATCAGAATCGAGCCCATGACCCTTAAGTCCTCTGCAGTGGGATGACATTCTAATCACTGAATCAAACTGGCTAGGGTTTTTTTCTTATTCTTAATACCACCACATGAAGACATGTTAGTATATTAGGCTTTCCTGAAAATGTGTGGTTTAATATATGAATGAAAATAACTTAGAATCAAATATTTAGTACCCTTTGTTCCAAAACATTCCCTTTAGCCATGAGAAAGTTCTATCCGGTTACATTAATGTTCTCTTTTTCTCTCTCTCTCTTCCTCTTTCTTTCTCTCATTCCCTATCCCTCCCCACTCTGCAGCACTCCACTCAAACCCACCCCCATCCCTCCTCTTCCTTCACTTTCTCTTTGTCCTCCTCATTCTCATCCTTGTTCCCTCCCTTCTCATTCTTTCTCCTTTCTTCTTTAACCTCTTCTACCCTGAAATTCTCATTGATTTATTATGCAGTACAATTTAGCTATGCTGTTTGTCTGTTTCACTATTGTATAACCTATATTCAGCTACCTCCCTAATAAGGTTACATTTATCCCTCCAGCAAATTTGGAAGCAAAGAGTTTTGCCTCACATCTGCTGCTGAATCAGATCCATACTTCAACTGTTAATCTTAGCCTAGAACTCTTCATCCATGTGATGTTTCAGGTAGATATTGTTCCACACAAAACTGCACCCCGTTTAAGGGTATCCATGTTGCTATAAAAATAAATATTCACCTATATAGTTAAAAAATCTTGCTCTAGATTCTCTTTACATTTCTATTTGACATTGATGTTATCCAATCTAGTGCTGGCTCCTGTTTACTGAAAAATGTATTTCTAATTCTCGTACTATTTAATTCCATAGCATAATAACAAGTGGTATTTAATATTCACTTATGGGTTTTTTTTCTAAGAGGAAAGTACAAATTATTTATTATATGCTTCTGGTGTCTTCATTTTTTCTCCTAATCTTTGGAGAAAAATCAGGATTTAACAATTATGTAGGAAAACTTAATTCACACACACACAAAAGAAGATGATCCTTTGCTAATAATTAATAATTATTATATTTAATTTTCCATTTTTGCTTCTATTATAGAGTTACATTTATAACTTGAACATCTGAAATGGCAAGACACTGAGAACTGAAACAACTTCAAAGTTACAAATATAGACATGTCAATCATATACCCAGAAACCAGTTCATCATTTCTCATTACAAATTGTTTTTCCTTTGGCTGCTATGTTACCAACACCATACATGTCCTCCTGACCAATCATAACACATAGGATTCTTCCTTAACTTTGTTCTCTCCTTCATTTCTTAAATCCAAATAATTTCCAATATCTGTCTATTCAGTTGAATATCTCTTAAATCTTGTCAGTTTCTCTCCACTGATAGCACTTTGAAACAACCTGCTACCTAGTTTCTGTTTCTCTTCTTGATTCTGTCCACTATTCTTGCAGAGTGATACTGCTAACATGGAAATCTGAGTGGCATCTTCCTTTGCTCAATTTGATGGCTCTTAGTTGCTTTTATGATACAATTGAAGTTACATGGCAAATACAACAGACCAGCTGCCCATGCATTCAATTTTATTTTCCCCATTACCAAGATCCTGGTTTCTACTGGTTTTCTATAGTTTCAGGGCTATTGATTTCATCTAGGCTCCAGGGATTGAGCAGGAGACCTGGTAAAACCAGTCAGTCCATTCCTAATTTGACCCAACCAAAGTGAACCTCAGGATTTTCCTTGTTTTCCTATGCTGGTTTTGAAGGGGAAGGCAAGTAGTTTTGGGAACCACTGGTAGTCAGTTTAAGACTATCAATGCAGGTATTGGGGTTCCAAGAATGAAATGAGAGGTGAGGAATTGGAACTGAGAAAAGGAAAGAATACATTGGGTCCTATTCTAATTGCATGCATAGTAGCTCAGGATTTTGAGGTGATTTTTCTGCTTTTTAGTGCTGAAAACATCCACTGAAAAATACTTAACTGATAACCACTCCTCCCTCCTCAATTTAAACACCGTAATAGAATTATAAGGGATTTTTCTAAGGTCATTCTCTTATTTCTGGCCATTGTACATATGTACCCTCATGTTGAACAGTTTTTTTCTTTTTTCTGCCTGCCTCTCAAAAACTTGGCTAATTTCCAAATATTTTTAGGTTTGAGTTTTTTGTTTATTTGTATTTGTTTAAAATATATTTCTGTTCATTTCTGAGACGAAGGGAGAAGGAGAGATAGAAACATTAATGATGAGAGAGAATCATTAATCAGCTGCTTCCTGCATGCCCCCTACTAGGCACCAAGCCTGAAATCCCAGTATGTGCCCTGACTGGAAATTAAACCATGACCTCTTGGTTCATAGGTGGACACTCATCCACTGAACCATACCTGGTCAGACTAGGTTTGAGTTTGATTTCAGAAAGCCTTTTTCTAATTTCAGAGTTGATACCTATGCTTTGTGTTCCTCTCTTATAGTATCTGTGATATTGGTTCTTATAATTTTCTAACTATTCTGTAAAACATAAGCTCTTCCATGATAGGGACCATGTCTATATTATTTATTACTGCATCTTTGGCACTTAGTTAAGCGCATGGCACAATAACCATTCATTCATTCACTCAGTAAATATTTATAAAGCATCTAATATGAACCTGGGATTCTTCTAACATTTTGGGTATTAAATTGTGTAAAATACAAATACAGGCCTCCTCTCATAGAGTTCATAGTCTATTGAATGATATGGACAATACACCAATAAACATGTAAGAGTTAGGTGGTGATAACTGCTATGAAGATGAATAATTCAGGGGGAGAACAGAGTAAATGAATGAATAAGCTTGAAGAAGTTGAGCTTTTGTTTTATGTTTATAACTAGTGCCCTGGTGCATGGATTAGTAGATATTGAAAAGAAATTAATTAGAAGGTGGTTAGTAGAGTGGGACTGGGTGAAATGGGCCAGACATGCCCTGGAGCCAACCTCCTGTAGTCCCTCCCCTGCCAGCCACACCTGGGGTAGCATGGTCATCTGCAGAGTGAGCAGGGTCCCTCCAGCAGGGTGGAGGTCCCTCAGGCCAACTGGCTCTTCAAAATCCCCAAGGGGTCCCAGATTGTGAGAGAGTGGTTCTTGGTGATGCACACTGGAATCAGGCTCCCTCTTCTCTGAGAACAGCTACTAACAAGTCACTGCAGCTCAGCGGCTCTTGCATTGAGTGTCTGCCCCCTGGTGGTCAGTGCACATAATACCTACTAGCCAGTCGGCCGGTCGGATGGTCACTTAGCCTTTTATAAATATAGATGTTATAAGATTTGAGAAATTTAATTGTTCTGGTTATTTAAATTGTTCCTAACAATTATTTTCTAAAGAAAATGCTTTATTTTTTAAACCAATATCCAGAAGTTAGAAGAGCATTGTTTAATAATTATCTAGCAACGTTTATCTTAAACCTCTTTCCACTCCTTTTTCTAATGCAATAATATTAACAAAGTAATATTTCTAAGAATCTGTTAACCACCTGCTTAGCCTCTTATTCACTGTGTTTGAATGATGCAGATTATTATTAAAGTATAGGTTATTATAACTTAAAATAATAAAGATGAGAACATTTATGAATATTTAAATTCTTCAATCATATCTTTGAACAAGTTTTCAGTTTCAAATTGGCTTTAAAATGATTTCTCAAAGTCACTCTTTCATTTTCTTTCCAGAATCATGAATTATAAATGATAGTATAGAAGTACCTATGAGACAAGACTGAAAAAGAGGTGGTTCATAGCATCTTTGAATTGGTTTTAAATTACCCTAATTTTAGCTTTTGAGTCCTGATATAATTTTCACTGAAACTAGATACAGATACTACTATAATAAAGAAAAGAGGTTTTTATTGTCATTTTTATAAATACTAACTAACCTTTTAAAACCATACAACACCTATTATTTCTTCTTCAAAACATAGTTATTTGGAGATAGGAGTTTATAGCCTGGCAGAACATTTTGCTTCTTGTGTATGTGAATCTTTTAAAATTTACTTACATAATTATGGATGACTTTAGTTTTCTTTAGAAGGTCCACTTTCCTTTGCATTATTAACACAAATATCTAACATATTACCATATTTTCTTTTGTCTTCTTACAAAAAATGGAGTAGAAATGCAGTGTATCCTATCTAATAAAAGAATAATATGCAAATTGACCATCACTCTAAGACACAAGATGGCCACCCCCATGTGGCCAAAGATGGCTTCTCCCATGTGGAACCAAGATGGCCTCCACAAGATGGCCATCAGGGGAGGGCAGTTGTGGACAGTTGGGAGTGACCAGGCCAGCAGAGGAGGGCAGTTGGGTGAGACCAGGCCAACAAGGGAAGGCAGTTGTGGGGAGACTGAGGACTGCAGGGGAGGGAAGTTAGGGGAACCAGGCCTGCAGGAAAGGGCAATTAGTGGGGACCCAGGCCTGCAAGGAGGAAGGTTGGGGGGACCCAAGACTGCAGAAGAGGGCAGTTAGAGGTGACCAGGCTTGCAGGGGAGAGTAGTTAGGGACAATTGGGCTGGCAGGAGAACAGTTAGGTGTCAATCAGGATGGCAGTGGAGTGGTTAGGGGGTGATCAGGGAGAGGCATGCAAGCAGTTGGGAGCCAGCAGTCCTGGATTGTGAGAGGGATGTCCAATTGCCCGTTTAGGCCCAATCCCACCAGGAAGTCAGATATCCCTCAAGGCATCCCAGATTGGAGAGGGTGCAGGCTGGGCTGAGGGATACCCTTCCCCATGCATGAATTTCATGCACCAGGCCTCTAGTTTAACCAATAAATATTTAGAATGCCTTTTATGTGCCAACCACTGTGTGATCATTACTCTCAATTATGAGAACCAGAATAATAAAATAATTAAAAATATTTGCTTGAATCTCATAATTTTATACAATTGAAATGAAAATTATGGGTTGTAATTTCTGTACAACTGAAATGAATTCCGTTGCTCAGAAACTAGAAGGTTAGAGGGAAAAGATGCTTCTTCTCGAGGATAAATATGACTACATTGAGAACCCTCAAGATTATCTAAACTTAGGTGGACAAAAGTCTCCTCAAATGTGTACTTAATTAGTAACATGTGAGAGGCATAGTGCTAAACTGACATTCTGTGCTGTTCTGCTCTTTCAACTTTGCAGCAGTAAGCTTTCTGACATCTATGCCAGTTTTGCATTATAATCTTAGGTTAGAATAAAACTTATATCTCCAAACTTTCCTGCTTTCTCTGCACACCTTGTCTGGGCCACTGGGACAAGTAGGGCTCAACTCCCCAAGATGGATAATAGCCGTGATTCTTTGGTAGTCCACCTCCAAGACAATGCCTAATGATTTCTCATCTTTGTTGTCACACCTCTGAGCTGTCCCCTGCCATACTGTACTAGGTTGGCTGTGTGATCAGTAGCAATTAGCAGAAGTGATGGTAGGCTGTTTCCAATATTAGATGAAAAAGACTGCAGTTTCTGTCTTGGGACTTCTCTTTTCCTGGTGAGGATCCCAAGAGGTGAAAAATTAAAGCCCCCATCAGTAGTCACATGAGTGAACCTGGATATGGATTTCTGGCTCCTTTGGAGGACTGCAGCCCTGGCTTACTTAACTGCATCCCCTGAACATCTGAGCCAGAAACACCTGAATTCCTGACTATCAGGAACTGTGTTCAAATAGTACATGTTTATTAACGTAAGCTGCTAATTTTGCTGACATTTTGTTACATAATAATAAATAACTAAGACATATGTAAACTACTCATTTTGTTTTATGGTTTTATAAACTACGATAGGAGTGTGGCACAATGGATTTTCAATAACAGATTTATTCTTAGAGTAAACTCAGAAAAATTTAGAGAGTTTTGTCCTTTTTCAACAAAGTAGAAAATATTTGTTATCTTTTTATTTTCAGCCTTCCTTACTCTTAAATCAATGGACATGTCTTTAAGGAAGAAAGAGGAAACAGCCAAGATGGCCGCATAGGTAAACACCTACACTGCTGCCTCGCACAACAATTTCAAAACTACAACTAAAAGACAAAACAGACATCATCCAGAACCACAGGAAAGCTGGCTGAGTGGAAGTCCTACAGCCAAAAGGAAAGAGAGGGGCTCACAGAGACCCAGAGGAGCTGCAAAAAGCTGAGGTACGGAGACGCGAGCGCTGAGAGAGCGGGTGCCCGGGTACCTAGCTGGCTTTCTCTGATGGGAGGGAAACGGAGACCCCCAACGGCATTGAATCCCTTATCCTACGACACTAAACCCCAGATCCAGCTGAAACTCATATGGGGGGAGTTTGAACTGTGAAAAGGGAGAAGTGCACGGAAATTTAGGGGAGTCGCAAAAGATAGGAGGTCTGGTCAAGGTCACACGTGCACACACACGGCACCGCACGGAGGACAGATTGCTGATTGTGCTGCTGGCTTTTGCGACTGGGCAGGAGACAGACCCTCACAACTGTGCCACTTCTGAGTCCACTGGGCCCCTGTTTCGGGTGAAACCCTGGAGATCTAGACTCATGTGGTCCCGGTGCGCAGGGAAGCTGGAAAGGCAGCAATCTAGAGGCACTGCTGGCACGCATGCACAAAGACCGCTCCAGCGATTACTCAGTCACGTGAGACTCGGGGTCGTGGAGGGCGGGGCCGACTGGAAGGCAAGGCGGTCCCTTAAGCCCTGAGACTCCACCCATCCCAAGCTCAACAGAGGCTTCTGTGGTTTTGCAAGTCTGGTATCATAAGGCTGAATTCAACACAGAAGTTTCCCCAGAATAGTGAAAATGCCAAGACAAGGGAAGGGATCAAACACAAAAGAAAGGGAGGGAAAAAAACGACTGGATATAGAGTTCAAAACCATGCTTATAAGGTTTTTCAAGAATATGTTAGAAAAGATGGATAAATTTAGCGAGAGCCAAGAGGAGATGCAAAAAAGCCTACTAGAGATACAAAAGAGCTAACTAGAGATGCTAGAGATGATGCATAAATTTAGCAAGTCCCAAGAGGAGATGAAAAAGGACCAACTAGAGACATTGACTGAAATAAAAAATATACAGAGTCCTAACAGCAGACTAGAGAAAGGCAAGAATCAAGTCAAAAATTTGAAATATAAAGAAACAGAAAACACTCAACTGGAAAAGCAAGAAGAGAAAAGAATCCAAAAATGTGAATATAATGTAAGGAGACTCTGGGATAGCTTCAAGCGTACCAACATCAGAATTGTGGGGGTGCC